>JAPYZS010001145.1:0-19668 GCA_030522925.1 Trissolcus japonicus | reverse complement strand
AATTTTACTTTTTTAAAGTGAATTTCACTTTTTGAAAAGTGAAAAAATTGTTCACTCTCCAAAAAAGTGAAATTTTCACTTTTTCAAATTTAGAGAGTAGTGGATTTCAGTTGTTTATCAAGTTCAATTAGCAAATGTTTGAGCGCAATCCCACTCGGGAAGAAGCTTTGTACAAGATATTCCAATCGTTCGTCACGTCGTCTACTCAATCACAAACGATGTAATGAACGAGCTAGCGTATTTAGTGTCTTGGATTAGCTAGCGTGGAACGTGCCTCTCCGCACAAGGCCAATTTTCATCGCAGAAATTAAATGATGAAAGAAGACAAAAATAAAGATTGCCGAAACTTTATTGCTAGCGTGAGTTTTGTAAAGTCGGCTAAGTCGCGAATGAGTTTGAAAAAAGAGGGCAAAAGTGAGAATGATTGAGATAAGAATAGCGTAGCTCTGAGCTCCCTCGAGAGACTGACAAAGCACTACGTAGTACTCCCCGGGTTGCTCATTAACAACCCTTATTTCATTCCATCTTCTTTCAGCCGGTCCTTGCTTGCACCCACTCAAAACTCACTACCTCATCTTTGGAACCAATTTTTTTAGAATACCCCTGATTTAGTTTTACCCGACGTTCTTGAAATAATGTTGATGATTTGTCTTACTAATTATTTTTCTTCGTGACGTTTCAAGGATGGGGTTCGTAAAACATTAGGAATCAAAATTCTTGAAAGACAAATACATATCATACTGAACAATAAATGAAAACCATTTTTCTATATTACATACTGAGACCTTAATTCTTTATCATTATTCGACACTTTTAATTGAAATAAATTAACAGAATTTCATGAAATTTTCAAATGAATTCATCGCAAGAATACATCGCAATTTTTTTATGGAATAAATGTAGCACACAATTATTTTCATTTATCATTGAAATGGGTAGCTCTTGTTGTGTAATGGACAGTAGTTTTCGCTTCAACTTTTTTGAGCGAATGCACATTTATGTTCTCGCTTTGTTTATTCTGCGAACAAACTTTTAATTGTTTATTTTAAAGACCTTTCGAATACTAAGACATATTAACAAAATGTTTAGTTTGTGAAAATATCTAATTTATAGGCTTGTATTAAAAGTTAATTAATAAACTTAGGCTGAAATAATGCGATACAGGAAATTCGTGGGAAGAGGGTGTAAGTATCTCCATAAAGATGAGTAAAGGTATAAGGGATGCTGAACCATAACGGAAGCGCGAGCTATATGGCTTTGCATTTTTCACGACCTCTTTATAATTAGATAGATGTGTCTTCTCGTCGGCAATGTAAGAGGGATCTACCGAGAAATAGGCCTTTAATGGTAATACTTTGTTGCGGACATAGAAGTCAAGGAAATAACTGGAAATAATGTAACTCGGGGATTTTACGGATTATACAAAGCTTGCTCTTTACCTACCGTAAGTTTAAACCAAACGTGTGACCTGAGAGGTTGCTACTCTGTTTCAGTTTCTCTTATCTCTCCACTTCTCGAACTTCATAGCAAAATTGCCGAACTAAGACAAGGAAATCCTTTACTATTATTGTAACACATACGCTGTGAGGTTAGGACAAAATTTTGATGAATATAGTTGTCGGTAAATGTAGCAATTATCTATTGACAAAAGACATAAAAGACAATCTCATGCCATTGTTCTTCTTTTATTTTAATTCTTTACTCAAGTTTATCATTTTAAAGTGGAATAAGTTTCTAACGAATTTTTTCTGTATTTTTTTATCAATTTTGTAAATTGAGGAATATTATAACATTTCAAAGATACCGAGAAAGTGTTCTGGATGAGCATTCTATAATAAAGATAAATTAACGTACCGTGTAGGTGTCTAATATAAAGCTTTTAATAATAATGAGGGTCGCGGTTGCCTATAATCGATCCTTCTCGAATACTTAACCGAATGCTGAACGCTGTTATCGTATCTCAGTCGAACGGTTCTGGCATTATTAGATAATGACTTGAATGCACCTTCACAGAAGACAATTGTCTCGTAATAGTTCTGAGTTGTGCTTAATTTGATACCATTTGGAACACTACAAATCTTCGAAATTTCATCTCTTTCATATAATTGATAATTAGGGAGGAAATCAAGTCTATATCTGTTCTGTTACAAAACATAAGTCGTGGATAAAATACAATACAAAACTGTGCTGGTGTAATTCAAAATGAGTGCGTTTGCAAAAGTGAACATGCTGAAATAATTACTCGGGCTCATTATCCGTGTATTACGCAAGTCCATTTTCTCAATGGGTTCGGAAAAAGACTTTGCAGCTATCGCGTACATGTCGAACTAAAAAGCTCCTTGACAAAGGCAGAATACGCTGAGTATTCTAGAACAATGAAAATTCAACTTGGGATTTTACTAGTGAATCGCTTCACTACTAAAGGTCTAAAAATTTAATTTCATGATCAAGATGGAGTTTGAAATATGAGAAGCACTGAAATATTCTTAAAGATTCTTTTAACACTGTACTGTGTTCCACTGCGAGACTCTTCATTTTCATGAATTATTTAAATCGTTCAATTTGGTTGGCGCACAAGTTCTGATTTTAATAAACACTCGCTAATTAGTTTGCTTATTAAATTTTTCTGCCAGTTTGTGAGAAAAAGAAGTTATTCCAATTTTAATTCCGAAGACCATAGCCAACTTAATCTGAAAATTTTTAGAATCAATTTTGTTGATCAAAAAATGTTTCTAGCGCTACAATAATAAATGGAAGGTGGGGTTCTACTTAGGTCACGGATACGTTGGATATTTTAGAATAATTAAAGCAATCTCAAAAATACGCATGTACTAAACTCATGGATGTCAAAAAGACAATTAATATGACAAACTGAAATCATTGCGTCCGAGAAGTATACATGTGCAGTCGCAGTTATTTCTCAATAGGTTTTAAAATAATTTAGAACAATATATTTTTAATTTGTTAAAATTACAAAGCACATTAAATATTCGGTTGAGCAAACGCTCTGAGAAATTATGAGAAACACGTGTCAAATTAGATCGCATTTTTGAACAATGTGAAAATATTTGATCGCGGTTGAAAAAAGTAAGCGTGACAAAATTAGGGCCGTGAAAATATGAGCGCTGTGGAAAATGGCGAGAAAGCGGGGGAGTGGTCACCGCACATTACTTTTCAGAGCGTGCAAATAAATGCCTAAATACCCTGGAGGTTAAACTCACTGCCGTATAGTCATCGTGGCCACACTGGTACGCGTAAATACCGATATATAGAGGATGCTTTCGCTTGAATATTTTTTGTCACTGAGTAGCATTTGTGAAGGCCGTTACAGGCAAACCGTTTTCCCTATTGGCCTCATATATTCACAACATTTATGATGCAAACTGTGGAAAATTTTCAATAATTATCAATTTACAGCGTTGGGTCAGTCACATAACAACTAAAATGAATAGTCTAGATAAACTACTTCATTTTCAAAAACAAAATTATTACATATATTAACATATGTAATGTTCCTCCTTGCGAACGACACCCACTAACTTGTTAAGTTAGTAACACAGATCATATGTTTAATATTGTCTTTATTTATACGTATCGATCCTTTAGTTTCGCAGTCGCGAGTCGAAAGTGGTTTCGAATTTTTGTAACTAAACGGGAACTTTACTTAATGTCGGTTACTCAAAAAATAATAAATAAATAATAAATACTACAATGGGTACAAGTGTTACAATTAAGTGAATGACCGGGCCATCGACAGGCAGGTGACTTATCAGGAATTTGTTCAATATCGGTGCGTTGACACGGGCACATGTCAGGTGCGCTCGAACAACGCCCTTTATTAATTAATTCATTTGATAAAAATATAGAATAAGATAGTTTGTTAGGCGCGGACATGACACATATATCGTTACCATACAAAAATCAATTCTTAATAGCTAAACACGTTTAAAGAAAAATAGGAGGTTGGAAAAGACATAAGTTCTAAAAAAGTTGAAAGCAAACTGACAAAGGTAGAAGAGATTTAACTTAAAAGTTAATGCTAAGAATTTGTTTGATAATACGCTTCGCGAATTGCAGTGCGGTTGCAAAAGCAGAATCAATAATAAATTCGTGCCATGAGATAAAAAAATTATGAAACAATTCGTGTGCTAAGATGAAGAGCCAACATCGGCTATGAATAACTTTACGGATTGGTTGGGGCGCATGGTGCGGTTTCGGTAACTCCATGAAATTCAAGTGAACTTGCGTGAGATGTACTGAAATTTCTATTCGCAATAATTGACTTTGAACGTCTTGCCGCGAAGATCCCCTGGCCTTAAACCTTTAATATACATATGAATTGTTCGAAAGCCGATAAGATTCCCGAACGGGTTACACCGGTCTTATTTACGAAAATGTCGAAACTTTGTTTTGCCAAGATAGAACGAGCCATGAATATACATACGAACATATTCTGATCACACGTAACAAACGTCACTCCATGTTTTTTCTTATTCTTGATTCTTGATAACAAAATCATTGTTTCGATGGATAAAAGTTTTGACCCATTTTTTGCCAAACCTAAAAAAAGTTTATATTCTGGTAAAATGTTTGTGCATTTATGTTCTAAATGTTGAAATTAAAAAAAATTTGCAATGAAAAATATTTTTTTTAATTGCAATTGCTTATAAAAAATTATTGCTTTCATGTGATATATGAACTTCGTAATGGGATTTTCCCGTTGTCACACTTAAACAAATTGTTTATAAAACTGTGTTTTAATATTATCAAATAAATTAACGCATCAATGCCAAGAAATCGGTTAATTCGACTATCATGTTTTTAATATGAATATATAATTACAACTTAAAACTTACTTTTTGAAATTGAAAAACCTACAAAAATGCGTGAAATCAAAAGTAAGTGGTTTTTTTGTTTACGTAAAAAGCTATTCCCTTGGTTATTAATTTTCAGCATATCAAATCCAATGAAATTTTTTTTATAAACTTTTTTCTTTGATTTGCGTAAGTAATCTCTATTTATGATGATATAATTTTATGAATGTTTTATTACTGTATAGATACAATTTTAGACTAAAGCAGAAATTTTGTATTGGATAGAAATATATGAATGTACTCCATCCATAATGAAAAAGTTGATCAAAGGCGGAAGTTGGCCGCGGGTTGGACCTTTGTCCAAGTTCATATGTCCAACTTTCATTTTTTGACAGGTTAATGTTTTTTTTGACAGCTGAGAATGTACAATTTAAAACTGAAAAATCACTAATGAACCTTGTAGCGCTCGCGAAGCGGCGCTCTTTTCTAATCCGTAAAAAAACTACACAATGTTTGGCATCATATGCGTGGCTTCCAGTAATAACCAGAAAAGTGGTTTTCAGATTTTTGACTTTGAACGGTTTAAAATTTTAAAATGTCCTTACAAAAATTATTTTTCATTATCATTTTAAAAATATATCAAATCTTGCCAAATAATTTTTTCGTGTTGCAATCAATAAGTGATGAAGAACATGTTTGTAAGATGAACAACAATTTGGATCGAAATGGCGGATGTCTGATTTTTATCGGAAGCTACATCTATATATATATACAGTATTGGATTAAAAATGTTTACCATATTACGTTCGAGACCACATAACGTTCACCACATTACGTGCATTGATTTATAAATTATACGATATTATATATTGCGCACAACAATGAAAGGAACATTTACGCATTTGAATGTATTAATAAGTGTTCATTTAATTATTGTGCGCAGTATACATGCTCTCTTAATTCGAAAAAGTGAAAAATCTTTGAAAGAGAGGTTCACTTGTAACTCCGAAAGAGTGTATAGTCACTTTTTTGGAGATTTTTTCACTTTTTCGAATTAAGAGAGTGGTTTTTACGCATATGAACCCTTACTATTAAGATAGTGAACAGTTCTTTTTAATTGATTTCTCAACGTTTTTTTCAGTCGTTTCGTTTGCTGTGATACGACAACGCAGTTACGGTTGAATAATAGCTGCTAGCGCGCATCGCTCTGCGCACCAAGCCGACGGACCATCATAACCTGCGCGACATTGCAACTTAGTTTTAAGTTCAAACTTTAGATTTAAACTGCGTCTTGAATTTCAAAGCAATCGTTTTCCATTTACGTCACAGATTTCGAGTCGTGACTTTAAACTTAAAGTGAAATACACTAATTTTTAAGAAAAATTTACAAGAAATTTAGTGTGAAATTCTAACTTAGAGCAAATATGATCGAGAACGCGGTTGAAAATTAAACTTCCTTTTTTAAAGTGTAGTAAGTATATTATGCTGTATCAGGAGTATATATAGCTACTCGGCAAAGTACACAAGGTAGACACTGCATTGTCGCTGCTGGCTTCCGATTTCTCTGCTTAGATGTTTCTCAGTTATGTGCATAGCACGTTTCTGTGAGAAATTGCGTAGCGGTAAGACGAAGATAGAACGCAAAAGTATATGCGCTGTATATAACAAAAGGAAGATAGGGCAGTAGGAACAAAACTAGGAAATAGCGAAAGAGTGAACGGAAAATCTGGGCTTTCGATTACCACGATTGCTTAAGCCGTGGTCGTGAATAGTTTAGACTTTTAGAATTCTTTTTGCTGAGTGGAGTACGTTTGTTCTCCATTGTTAACATCTATAGTGCTTATTGTTAGCATTTTTATGGGAAATCATTCTAATTCTACACTGTTAAGAAATACTTAACCCTCCGTTTTAAACAGTCTTAACCCTCTGATCGTCGTCACATCCGAATCAGGGACCTTTCTAGGAACTTCATAAAAACCCGATTTACGCCTTATCCGGTGATCCGGCATCCGGATATTGACCTAAACACGACCTAATTTTTAATTGAAGGTCTGTTGTTAATTGTAAAATATGAACAATTGATATAAAATCACGTGAAATACATTATTTGAGGTCAGAAGTATCAACAGTTTTCGACAAAGGATAATTTTTTGTATGAATCAATTCATGAAGAACTAGATATGAAAGGAAATATTATTAAGTCGTCTCTAACGCCAATGTCTGACCGAACGTTTACTGGCTCTACTTAAGTATAACTGCAAATAATTGATGTGAAACTTTTTGTATAATGAATGGACAGAGTTTTATTGTTTTACTGAAAAAGGAATTTCACAGTTATATTTTTAATAATTAAGCGATCTCAAATTGAAAAGAAAACTTCAGTTTTTACCATATTTATCGAACTGTCGAGGGAACGAAAAAATCATTCTTCTAAAAATTTTTACACATGCACCAAACTACACCATAATCATCTCAACAATGATTGCTTGAATATCTGAAAATATTGTTTTTTAAGATGTGTGATATGAATAACAGGAGTTGATTATTTTGCAATTCGCGAAGCGAAGTGTTCCTGCTTAGCCAGCATTTTGACGTTATATATGTGCGGCGGCCCAACGCAATCCTCCTCTCGACACTGATCCCATCCCTCATCTTGGTATACCATTTTCTCTGTGCTCTCCTCGTCTTACTTTAAATTGGATTCATACGCGGAAAACCACCAGTAAGGCAAATTACTTCGAGGCTCGCTGAGTCTGAAATATGTATACGTGTGTCAGTGTGATGGTATAAATACTTTTTCACACAAGTGTTGAAAGTGGTGAGTTTACAGGTTAGAAATTTTTCAACTTTTGCACACGACCTCGATACTTGAAATAAATATAAAAATACGCAACACGAATATTTTACGATATAAATACACAGAGAGAAATGAATTCAGAATTATACTATTAAAAATTATAAATGAATGCTGAAACTGATATCAAATAATTGAAATATAAATAAGGGGCACGTAGGGGGAGAACGAGTGGTGCGAGCGGAGATCCCAAGTGAAAAAAAAATTCCGACTTTTTCCATTTCACACTTTTTATTTGAAAAAGTTCTCGAAAAAAGTGAGTATTCACTTTTTCGGTGTTTGAATTCGTGCACTTTTTAAAAAAGGAACTTTAAAAAAAGTGAATGTTCACTATTCTTCACTTTTTCAAATTAACACAGTAATAAATGTCTAAACCGTAAGTATTATCGGAACTATAACTGGAAGTTAAAGAAAACTGACAGAGATTTACGATTTTGACTGAAAACCGTCAGAAAGTAATTTCGAACATTTAACACAAGAACCACCGAGTACATCAATTTAATGTTTTCATATATTTAATCGTTTCGGGGTCCTTCCGTTTTTTTGCCTAAAAAAATTATTAAACCAAGTCTAAGGTTTTGTCAGTTTTTCGGGCAAAAAAATCGGAAAGATCCCTTAACCAGTTCCATACATATATGAAAAGGGTCTACTTAAGTATAAAAACTCCGGTGATTCTCGTGTTAATTGATTGTTGGCTTGATCAAAAGAAATTGCAAGAACATTAGTAAGGGATCATATCTTTATAGTTCTAAACATTAATCATTTCGTAATTGATTATAAAATAATTTTTTTCAAATGGAACAACGCTACTTGAAAATCAACGATGTAATCAAAGTTTTAGAAACTACTTGAACGTGTTAGGGAGACCATATATACAAAATTTGGACAAAGTCTGAGTATATCGTGAAATTCATGTCCCATCTTTGTCAGAAGCTGTTGAAGTAACCTATTGATATTATTGCTTGTATTCTGGTTTATAATTCAAATTCCTCATGAATTGTGTAACAATTGCAATTACCTGACAAAGCATGTCCAAGCTATCTGCCTCGTATAGTTCAAAATTGTCGAAACGTTTCGTGTCAAATTTCTCCCAATTCCGAGATACCTTGATACTCGGTTTAGCTCGGACTGGGTCAATTTAATAAACTTGTAACTTAGCAACATGGGTAAAAGCTGAGAATGTTGTAATGAACTTCACTTTCAACACAAGTAGGACAATCAAAAAATGGTATGGAGTTATTTGGTGTTAACAAGGCCGTTGAACGAAGATGCAGAACGTTGTCTGGAGTATTGCTGCAGATCAAGGTGCGTCCTAAATTGAGAAACATGGCCATTGTAATAACCAAAGTTTAAGCAAGGAGATGAAGGGTTGCTTGATTCTGCGGTAGAATTATCTCAAGGTGAAATACTGGTTTGTACACCCAATGGTGAAGAGCTGTTATCCTGTGGGAATGACTGTCGTGCACTTCGCCAAAGCGTAGTTGCAACATCTCTGACCCTAACCCTGAGTTGTAGTCAGTTTTCAACAAAAGTGGAATCCGACCCAGGCGCTTACTATTATTAACTGGCGCCCTGCGAAACTATTGTGTATAAGCTCGCGCTTTTGCGTTCGGCCACTGCGCTCTGTGTACCGAGAGATTTCGTCTTATGCAAATTTATCCCACAGACAAAATAATTTTGAATAAATTATATCTTAACAGCGACGAAGATTTTAAAACTCAATAACCTCGTTTGGAGCGCACAATTTTAATTCGGTGAATTCTATTTGCACTTGCATTAAGCATAAATAAAATTTTTTTTCGTGGAAATTGCCATTACATAGATACCGCACAGTTGTGAAACTCATTTGTAGCAAACCACGTTTAATCCAGCCTTTTAACATCGTGCAACAGTAAGCCCTGCGCAATACACGTGCGCGCCAATTTTGTACCGCAATGAAAAAGCATGGAAGAAAATTACAGCATGGGAATTGAACTTTAAAATTTTCAGTCAACAATGTTCTGAAACCATTACAAATTGTTGAAATTCTTCGCCAAGATGAAACCATCAGCAGTTTTCCGAATTTTCGATTACAACGATGACATAAATTCATGCAGATATTTCAAATATTATTTGCATTTATGAGATGACTTCGATTATTTTAGCAATTTTGTTTTCGTTACAGCGTGAACTTTGATTTCGCCTAATTTACAGAAAAAAGTGCAAAATAAACTTTTCCAACTTTATTGTAAGGCTTTTCACAGAATGGAGCAAAAGTTGCAAATGAGTTACAAAATATTCGCATAATTCACCCGAGGATAGGTTTTTGCATATCGCAGTACTGTGCCATTCATTTTTATAAAATATATAAAAATAATATGTCGGTTTGTTTACAACATAATATAATCACCGAAAGTTCCTATGTAAATTCGAAAAACTCGTAAACTCGTTTCGTTCAAAAATAAAGAGAAACGAAAATTGTCATAAGCAAACGTCCTCTTTTTTGCGTCTGTTACGTACTGAAATTTGTATTTCAGAAGGAAAGTCTGTGTATACTTGACTTAGCTAGTGATTGAATAATACAAAACTCGCTTGGGTAGTAGCAATTATGTCCAGGATTTTCAACTCTTACAGGTTAGTCAAACAAATCTGTGCTCAAGTGATTATACATGCGTCAAAGACGCGGTAAGTGACCGCATAATATGCACGTGTGTTAAATAATTCAGCTCTGATATGTTATTCATAATTCGTCAGGAGCCAAAGTGATGTTGAAAAATTAAATGTTTATCATAAACAAGACACAGCATGAGCGCAGCCACTTTAATGAATATTACATTATACCAATGTCATGTGATCTCGACAAGCTTTTACCTCCATTAAATTTTCGATTTTATGTTAAGTTATTAGCATAGCTAATGTAGGCACTGCAACGTTGATAGGTCACATCACCAGTATGTTACGCTGACACCAAGCTCTACTATGCCAGGCATCTATTAATCGAAGTTCCATGCCAAGTGTAAGCGAAAATACGAATACATATTCACGTACAAGAATTTCACGTTATAACTCACTTTTATTTCAATTGTCTCGACAATTGTTTAGTTCATGCAAACCTCTGCATTTATTAAACAGCAATGTCTCTTTATTATAAATTCGAATTAATATTTTATAAAATATTATTTTTGTTAATAAAAAACATTGTTTCATGCCCTGTACTCACAGTTTTTGATTGATAACATAATTAACGTCTTTTTAAAATTCAAAATATTGTCATAATGAATAATTGAATTGCCAAGTTAATCAGCGAGACACAGCTTCATTAAAAAAATCGAATTAAGATAAAAGAAGGACTTTCCTATTCTTTTGACAGAGGTCTAATAACGTGCACTGTAGTACTCGTTACGAAAGTAAGTGGACAGGAGACGTAATCTTACCGCAAGGAACAAGAGAATCGGATTGGTGTCGTGTAGAAAACGAAGGAAGTGAAATGACAACGTAGATGGAAATAAAAAACATTGAAGCAATTTCGACAGAGCTTTGCCAAAATAATATTACCGATAAATTTATTACGTTCTGTAAAACTTTTTCCTCTCATCTTTAAAATTGAGAAAATTGTCTTTGTGCAGATATAAAATTAAAGTACGTCAATAAAACTTTTGCTAAATGTCAACTACGATTGGAATTTGAATGAAATAATTTATTGGGTTTGTGTTTTAATTTTACTATTTTTTAAATTTCGCCCCTCAACTAATAGTACTAACTGGAATTTTTTTCAGTCAAACATGTGTTGACAGCATGAGATTTTTTTCGCAACCTGAAAATAGTTTTTAATCTCTACTAATAATTCGTTATCAAAAAAGTCACTTCATAAACAAACACACACAAAATTTTTTTTACAATAAATTTTCCAGTTTACCGTTTATCGTAACATGCAAATCTTTTCCTTCTTAAAATACTTGAAAGAATATGATTTTAAATCTATGTTCTCAATTTTTGAAAAACATTCAACACAATTTTTTCTCATATTATTATGAAATTAAACGAAAAAAATTAATCAAGTTGCCTTGATGATGATATTATTCTACTGGCTATAAACTTCTATAACTATTAATTGATGTTCATTTTTCACATTTTATGCCAAATTTATAAGAATTCATAGATGATCTAGGTCTGCCAGACTCAGATCTGTTAGACAATTGTATTATAATTCGACAATCAGTTAATTAAGGGTTAATTGAACAGTACAGTTCAGTTTTTTCTAGTTTTCTCAAGACATAAATTTATTAAATTGTGTCGCAATTGTTTTAATCGCAATTTTAATCCAGTGAGATAGCATAGAAAATTGTATAAAGTGAATATTTTGGATGAAACATTAATTTCCCAACAAGTGTTCCCGCCATCAGAAACAATATTAATAATACAGTAACCTCTAGTTATAAAATGTTAGCTCACTAGCTAAACCACATAATTTTGTAGTTCACAATTTTCATATTTCATGTTTTGAGTGTAAACTTTTGTTCACTAAAAATAGCAATATGAATTTCTCATTCAACCGAAATATTTGCTATTCATTTGTACACTTTATTAGAATGAAGTTCATTTAATTTAACTTAAGTTTTATAGGTTGAATGAAATTTTTTCACTGAGTGTAAGTTATAGTAACCTCAGATGTGATCTTATGACACCTTTACAGTTTTGCGAAGGATAATTTAAAGCAATAGAGTTTTTGTACGTTTCGAACGCTTTTCGAATGCGCTCAGAACTTAGGTAAAGCCGACTTAAAATTTTCCAAGTACATGACAGTTAGGTTATGTTGCGATGTTGTTTTGTTTGTAATTGAAATTGGTAACTATCAAGTTTCTTGTTGAAAATTTGATCGTCACCTGATTATCAGTGGCAAACTTGTGATTGTTCGAAATTCGCTTTGAAACAGCAGATCGTTTTCTTATTATTTACAAACATTACAAATGTACAAACGTACAAATACAAATACAAATGTAAATTTGGTGAGGTATGTAACTAAAATGTTCGTCCAGGTAGCAGAAATTAATTATTAATTCAGAATGAAAATCACGACTCAACTTTTGATATTCAAAATGTAAATATGTAACTGGTAGATTGAAAAGTTACGAGAGGTACTTGTCATTTCCGATTAGTATGAGAACGCATAATGTACCTATTAACTTTTGTCTCATGTGATATAAATGAGACATTGTTGGCGTTTAATATGGACTGAAGAAGTAAGTGAATCATATGAACAGCTTAAAATGTGTAAACTTTTTCTCTCCAATTACATTACCGAAAATATATTACAAAATGTTTGTTTACAATGAGATTTCGTTAATACCAGCCTTACATCAAACCGAATTTTAGAATTCAACAGACGATTCAATATAGTTATAACATAAACAACAGGAGATTTGGAATTACAAAACAAAGAGTCCTTTGAAAAGTTGCAACAAAAAGAAACTGGCGTTATAAAAAAATTAAATCTAGGAGTAATGCTATACTGCTTTTGTAACGAGATCCGGAAAATATGGGAAAATCTGAGTGTCAAGGACCATGTAGCAGACAAAGAACATTTGGTTGTACAGTGAAATAGGAAAAAGGACGTAAATGCATAAGCGCGTTTGGCTATATGCGAATAGAAAATGTTCATCTATGATGCAGCTCAGTGCTTGTATGTTTTATGCCCTCGGCTGATGGTCTCTCGTGTGATTTATGATTCCACAGTTAGCAGACGTGAGCAAACGTGTACCACGCGAAAATCGTAAGAGAGGAAAAGAGACGGATTTTGTCGAGATTTTTCGCCAGTCAAGAATGAAATTCTCAGACGCTACGCAAACAGCAGTTTGAACATGGCGGGTGTGGTTTGTTTGATGGTTTTGAAATTCTAGCAGAGGAGGACATGGGTTCGAACAAGGAAAAATGTAATATACGAATCGTTAGGACGAATCTCTTGATCAAACATATGGATTCGTATTACACCAACCACATGCCACTACTCAATATTAAACACGCCCCAAATTAATCGAATTTCCCTTCGACTGAATATCTCACGGACAATTGTCAACATATTTGCATCCACTGTAATAAATTTTATGATTGTGAATTAATGAAACATGGCTTAATTGACATGGGGTTTGTGCGCATTGTGTTTCGATGATTATTCACTTGCATTGGAAATGACAATTTCAGCCCTGTCGAACGTTTAAAAAGTTTGAAGAGTTGAATTTTGTCACATTTATCGAAATCCCATAGATAAGATGACACAGTGATTTCGTTTTGCGAATCTATCAAGAGTCAAAGGTCGCTTCAATTTGCAAATTGATACAACTAATATATTAATTTGATGTTCTACGATTTAAAGTAACCGACATCAGATTGATAATAGTGATTGCCAGCTTAGACGTTAGTATATCCGTTACTGAGTTCACGTATCTATCCCATTCAATCTAGCTCAAACCTCCCCATATCTGTCGACTATCCTATGTAGGTTAATCAATCCTATCTAACCTCCCTGTGTCCCAGAGGTACGGCCTGCATAAACCATTTACCATCTCCCTAAATTAATATGGTTTTGCAGTATTTTAATTCCGAATAACATTTGTATATTGTGGTTTACCGTTCTATCCTCCGTCCTTTCAGACTATATATCCGGCAGATTCCTTCGGAGGTCACTGCGAATATCAAAGCTGTATAATATAGAAATATTTTTCAACCTAACATCACGACGAGATCAGCATATAGTTTCTTTTCTTTTTCTCAAAAAATGTTTTTTTTTAAGAGAAAAGAAAACAATTCTCTTAGGAGCTTAACTGATCGTATACATCGTTGCTGTATTTAATTTTGTCTGTACAGACGCACGCAGCTGAATTCAAAGTGCCGTGTATATAATTAAAAGCAATTCTAAGCTACTCAAACTAAAGATGTGACGGAAGCACAGCGTAAGAATAGTAAAAAAAGGCGAACCGTTTTTTCTATCCATTTTGCGCAATTATGTTCGCATATATACGAACTACTTAGAAGTTGGAAACTCAGAGGAGTCCGATGGGTAGATAAGAGTGACTAAGTGTGCAGTAGTTGGCTTACGGGACTTGTCGCAGAACGTAATAAAGATTTATCTGGCACATATGTCACACCCCTCTCGGGCTCGAGCACGCCATTTTCCCTTTCTCGGGCGCGTTCGTTCAAGTTACCGCACGTTTTCTTATCACGTCCTTTCGCTTTTCACTGACCTCTTGTTTTGTCAGCCGCGAGAATCATTCAAACGAAATAAATGAACATGGGACGGAATCAGATATGTCTCGCGCATCTCGTCGCTTATCTAACCCCGCGACGCTTATCACAATGCGACGATACTTCGCGAGACCATTAAGTCGCTGATTGATGCCTGCTTTTGGGACTTGTTACCACCCAGATTTATCTCGACGGACGTGCGCCGTACGTGAATAACGCGAATAGTTTTATTACCTATCTCTTGTGAATTAGTGAGACAGTGTTTGGTTTTTGCCAAGACATACCTCTCTGTTATAGCAACTAGCCTAAATACACAACTCTATCTATGGTCACTTGATTCTTACCCCAGACAAGTCACGATAAATGATTGTGCCAAATCTCCGCGGCTAGATTACAATTACGTCGTAATGCCGAGTGCTCCCGACGCTTTTACTTACACACCCATACAAATGAATTATAATTCAACGGTAGCTCTGAGATAGACATTGTCATTATTTATATATTAGAGTACCATAAATAATTTCAAACTGAGGGGGTGTGACAGTCTCATAAGCAAGTTCAGCAGTTAAATTGTATTTTGAATGAAACAACATAGAATTTAATCAATTTTTGAAGTCTACAATAATATAAACAATTATAAATAAAATAATCAATCAAAATAATTGTGAAGCTCTTTGTGAATGGATGGTCCCCATAGCCGCATAGCATTGGGACGATGAAAATCTATTTTACTAACAGGAAAAAATGTTAGATATATACGTTCTCTCACCCAGATTAGTCAATGTTTGATTCGTTTTTTCCATGTCAATGGAGAATTTATTAAAAATCTAACCAAAATTTCAGTACAAATAGCTGTGGGGACCATAAGACCATAAGAATTTACAAGAAGTTTCAATAATCATTATATTATTTGTATATTATTTCAATTCGTTTACGTAAAAAATAAGAGTTAACTACTTCGCTATTAAAAATGATAATACATTGACTATGCATAAAAAATATATCAATATATCAATATATGGATAATATATTATCAAAATATTGATAATATATTAACAATATATGGACAATATTAATTGTTTCGTATAGTCGCTAATATATTGTCATTATATTGACAATATATTATTATTATGTGGTCAATATATGATTTTCTTAAAAATAATATATTGACAATATATGATCAATATTATATCATTTTTACTATAGTTATTTATAAACATAAAAAAGATATAATGAATTATATAGAGTTTTATCCAAAATATCGAACATTCGATTTGACTTCTAAACTCGTACATTCAGCGTGCCATACGACCTTAATTTTAAAAATAACTATTTTTGTAATGATATTTCTATAAGAAACAGGCAAACCATGTAAGTGTATAGGAATTATGTATACATTTACCATGTTTTGCCTGTTACCTAGATATTATTCGTTGTAACTTGGTGATTGCGTCATGTTTATGATACAAAAAAATTTGTATTCATGATAGAAATTAGTTTCGCAATTTCACAGAGCTTGTGGTGGATTGTTCCTTACTTGATCAAAACATTTCATTATCATTACAGATGATAACAGACACAGAACGTCTAATAGATGTTATTGTATAATCCAAGTTTGTATTTGGGTTATAATTGAAATTCTCAAGCGGCACTCAACATATTACGAATCTTAATTAAAATTAAATTTTTGTGTACAAATTTTATGATCGCTAAATGGATGAAATTCAACAATTCCCGAAATTGTCGGCGCTATATAATTTCTTTAACAATCCAGTGAGGTGCCAAGCATGATTCAAGTATTGATTGAATGATTTCATTAATCCATATATAAATTTGGAATGTGATTGAATATTGAAGCCAGTTGGTGATTTCAAATATGCCTATAGAGCTAAACAGATTCTCATGATGATCAAAAGTTATTTTGGCATATCCTATCAGCGTTAAGTTTTAACATATTAATACAAATTACATCATTAATTAATAAATGTATCAAGTTGCAAATTTACTTCAAATTTAATAAGCTATTTTGAATATATTATTAGTATTTTTTTATTTTTTATTTTATTTATTTAACGTCGCATAAAGAAGTGAAAAAAATTACATTTTGTAGGTGCTTAGTATTTTTAAAATGTTTTTAAAACTTTAGAACTTTCGAAATTGATCAGGATGTCTATTATTAACGAATATGATGGTGTAGTAATCTTCAAAGTTCATAAAACAGCAATAGCTGTTCTCTGATGAGTAATTCACACGTCTACAGCTAACAATAGGAATTTGCTGAGCAGCTGCAGGTTTCTGTACAAAGCAGTCATGTAAAGATAATAATACAAAATACAAAGCAAGGGTCTGATAAAATTGCATTCCTGTTGTAAACACCCGTCAAGCACCATAAATAATTTGAGTAATTTTTAAGCATCGTCTTTTCTTCAGATTTTTGTTATTTCTCAATCATTCAGGAATCATGCCTCATCATTATACTGATAAAAACATTAAAATGAATCAATACTGGCACACACAGTTGAATACTCCCAAAATGAACATGTGAAGCAAAACAATTTGCATTGCGTCCTAACGCAAAACCACTTAACGTATAAGTCAAAATACCTTTACATTGACTTCAGGTTAACCTAAAATATATGTATGAAATAAAAACTATAATTGTAGGTCAGAAACTAAGAATCGTGTTTAACAATACCCTGAAGTTTTTTTACATAAAGAAATATTTATTCTGTCGAAACGATTTAACAAATGGACGTTCTAGACGTGATTATACAGAATCATAAGATGCAAAGTGATAGAAAAGGATGTTAAGAGACGGACGATTGTATAATTTAACAAGCAGAATAGATTCCTTGCGGTAAGAAAACAATAGCTTCGATTCGCCTGTTAAACATTTCACGTCCAATTTTGGTATCGCTGGGCGTCAGCAGCAGACCACGAAACATTCGACAACTGCCAGATATCACGAATCGTGGCACAATTTCTGGGTTCACACTTCATCTTTCGACTCCTGTGCAACGTTTCGTCCTGGACTTTCCTTAATCCCATCTTCTCACCGTTTTCACTTATAATTTAAAGTTTCCTGAGGAAATTGTTTGTCGGTCCATTTTCAATGTAGAGACACGTTGTTCCATTTTACAGGAATACGTGATTTCTATGCAAAAGAGTTAAAACTTCTTATTATCGATTTTAGAGTTGTAATATTTGCTAAGACAATGAATCCACTGAACGTCACGTAGCAATCGAAATTCAAGCTTTTGTTAAAAAATATCATTTAGAAAGGATTTAGATACTAAATAATAATTTAAAGCAATAAAAACGTAAAAAAATTTCTCTAAATTTCTCAGTAATAAGAAAATTTTTATCAAAAAATAAAAATTAAAAATACTTTTGATTGATTAGATTCCCTAGTAGAAATTAATCTGTCGTTTGTAGGGCTTGTAATGCTCTCCCTTATAGGGGCCTTGTAGGGTGAGCTCGCCTTATAAGGCCCCTATAAGGGAGAGCATTACAAGCCCTACAAACGACAGATCAATTTCTATTAGAGTTATAGGATATTTTCGTTGATGATTCAGTTTTATCAAACGGAAAAGAAATATTCAGTTTTACGATCTAATAATATATCGCTGATGTACTCTTTTAATTGTAATAAAAGAACATTTTACTTTTTGTAAAACTTATAAGACTCTGGACTCTGGAAGTGAATTTTCACTTATTTTCTTTTATTTTGAGTGAATTATCTCTCACTTCCCTATATAACTACAGTTTTATCTCAATGTTATCATATTGAAAGACACTCATTAGAATTTTCATATCAGAATTTGCTCTGATCAATTTAAATTGAAGCTAAGATTCGATCGATACCCCACACCGTATTTAACTTTACGTGTTTTCATCCACAGATCTGTTTGAAGTGGTTATTAATTAGAACATCTCTCTGAACTATTATAACTGAAACTGCCAAACGATATCTAAATCTAATGTAATTTTACGACTGAAATATTTCATTTTAACTGGTAAATGAACAAGATCTCATTTTATAAGATCTGTTTATTAAAAATACTAGTTCTACTCATCAACACGAATAATCAAATAATAATAGTAAAACTGTTTCATGTAGTAATCCACATGGCAATTACAAACTTAATCTTTATTTAACTGCGAATCTCCTAACTTACATTCACATTTGACAAATTTAATATCTTTATCAGAATTCTGCAAAATCTCTTGCAACGTTTTCTCATATATGATTTAATTTTCTATAGAAAACATTAAAGGTAATGCTCTTATTACTTAACACTATTTACTCAAAACTAGTAGTAATATATTATTATTCACAAAAATATTGGTGAAGCTGACAAATGCTGTCGGAAGGTATTATTATAAAAATTCAATCATTAACCTATTTTTTGCCACACAGAAATTCATCCGTTACCTCTCAGGTATCCGATATCCCTCACGAACGAAAATATAAACCAAAAATGTAAACAAAAATATATATTTTTTCATAAAAATTGTATATATTTTGGTTATAAAATTTATGAGGGTACTATTCCCGTTTTTTTTATAAAAATTTTATATAATTAGTATATAAAAAAAAAATAAAATCCGAATATAAAAAAATATAAAATCCGAATAAAAAAATATATATATTTTTGTCTTTACTATAGAATATTATTAAATAAAAAATATTAATTATTAATTTTTTAATTTGTTTTTTATATCTTTTATTGTTTTTAAGAACATTTCAAACTTTTTTTATATATTAAACTGGAAATTGCG
>JAPYZS010001144.1:0-31518 GCA_030522925.1 Trissolcus japonicus | reverse complement strand
CCAAGTTCATGCGTAACCACTTCAATTTTGACAGTTTGTTGCTTTATTTTTGACAGGTGAAAATGTGCAGTTGAAAATTGAAAAATTAAACCATATACTGTGTAGCGCGCGCTGTATACTAGTCATAACATAACCTTAAAATGCGAAAGCCAATAGGCAACGCGTACAACTGTAGCCACTTCATTCTAATTAAAAGACAGAGAATATTTCTCCTCTTCTATTGGTTCACACACATGTAGAGCACCGCCATTGTTTGCGTTTCAACGGCAATGGGTTAAACTTAAAAATTTGTATAAAATGTGTTGCTCATTTTGTTCAAAATTTTTTTAAATTTTATTGATAATCGTACTGTTAAATAATAGCGTTACTTCTAGACTGTTTGAATTGATATGCTTTTATGTTAGATAAATTCAAATACGCCCTGACGATCGAAGCGAAGACTTTGAAAAGTAAACTCGGTAGCGCCCTGACCAGCACGTTTAAAGAGAAACTCAACGAGATGACGTCATACGTGATCGAGAACAAAAAAAAGTTGGGCAAAGTGGTGAAGGATTTGGAGGACGTGCGAGTGATGATGACTTGTCTCGCTGAGATTAGAGAAGGATTTATTCCGTTCGACATGGACCTCATGCTCATTGAAAAAGCTTACAGTTTGCTGAGTAAATTCAAAATTCCTATATCAAAGGAAGAGCAGGACGTCGTGGACAGTCTGCGATATAATTTCAGCACGATGTTGAAAATTGTATGTAAAATTTGAGACAAAAATTTTTGTATTTTTTAAAATGAATGATTCTGGAATTATTGAAAATTGTAGGCGGAAAAAGTTCAGATGGCCCTGTGTGAGATGCAAGAACCTTTAAAAGTGGAGCTAATCGAAGGCGTGGAAAGTTTGAAGAAGGATGTAGAACAGTTTGATATTGATTTTGATAATAACGGACCGATGGTTGAAGGGATTCCAGCCAAGGAAGCCAGCGACAGGTTTAATTAAATTATTAAACAAATTGTTTCTTGTTTTCCGAAATTACAATCAGAACGAAAGAAAGCAAATTTTCATATTTGAAAATAAAAATGTTGTTTCAGATGTCTTATATTTCAATCGCGATTTGATGACCTGTGGGAGAGATATGAAACGTACAGCAGCGGTGAGAGTTTGTTTAGCATGGATATTACCGAATACCCGGTGTTACACCGACGAAAAAAAGAGCTCAACTTGCTGCAAAAATTGTATTCGCTTTACTTACAAGTTATGAGAACCATTGATAGTTACTTTGAAATTCCTTGGTCTGAGATCGATATCGAGGGCATAATGGCTGAGCTGCAGGAATTCCAGAACAAGTAAAAAAGAAATCCAAACTTCCAATAATGTTTAACTTTAAGAATCTTGTAGCACACAAAAAAGTGTATACTGACTGAGATGAAATGATGAAAAAAAATTTAAATTGTACAGATGTCGACGTCTGCCAAAGGGGATGCAAACCTGGCCAGCGTATATCGATCTGAAGAAAAAAATTGACGATTTCAACGAGACCTGTCCGTTGCTCGAGATGATGGCCAATCGGGCGATGAAGGATCGTCACTGGGAGAGGCTGACGCGTCTTTGTCATTATCATTTCGACGTCGAGTCCGAATCCTTTACCCTGGCGAGCGTAATGGAAGCGCCCCTGTTGAAGTACAAAGATGACGTTGAGGTAGATACGGGAGAGGAGAAAAAATTGCGCCTCGCGTTTCGCTGTTTAATTAGCGAATTAAAATTGGACTCCCCGGTGTAATTTTATACTTATGTCCTTTCGTGCCAATTAAAATCGGCAGCTTTATTAATTAAGCGCGCGATGAAATCCGAATTCACTTTCTCGTTAATCCAGTTCAAAAGGATTCACCATTTGACGTTAATATACGACAATGCACTCACTTTAATTTTCATTATCTCCAAAGATCGCATGATCGCGTTTCTTTTTTTCCTTTTTTTTATTGTTTTCAATTATTGTAATTACTGTATTGCCGATGAATTGACGTTTGTTTGTTGTAACGTTGCGATAAAACTGTCACGATTATCGAACCATCAGGATATTTGTGTAAGTGCGGTGAAGGAACTGGATATCGAGAGCAAATTGAAGCAGGTCATCGCAGACTGGTCGGTCGTGGACCTGCAGTTCACGAACTTCAAACAACGAGGGGAATTGCTACTCAAAGGTAACGAAACGGCCGAGATCATCTCCCAATTGGAGGACAGTTTGATGGTCATCGGTTCACTTATGGCCAACAGGTACATTTCATTGATTTATTTCCCGGATAAAACGGCAGGGACAATTTTATAGCTCACAATTGATCTTGTTTTGTTCTTTATTACTTTTTGTTCCTTTTAGATACAATATGCATTACAAAAAAGACATCCAACTGTGGCAGAACAAGCTCACAAACACTTCAGAAATTTTGGAACGATGGATCTTGGTGCAGAACCTCTGGGCCTATTTGGAGGCGGTTTTTATCGGAGGGGATATCGCTAAACAATTGCCAGCCGAAGCGAAACGATTCAATGTGATATTTTAATTTAATTTTAGTAGGGTCAACCGGAGTAATTGTGACACGAAAATGCAAAGTTGTTTTTCAACTTGATGTAAAAAAGAATATTTTGGCCTGCATTTTTTCAATGGGTTAATCGAACCCTATTGAATGAAAAAATGACGTTGGAAATTGAAAAATTATTATGCGGAAAAAAATAAAAATTAGTTTCATAACCTACTTAAATTTTCACAGCAACCCCGTAGACCGGGGTAAATTGTGAAACTATGTGGGGTAATAGTGATTTAACGAATAATTGTTATTGCCAACATTTTTTATGGTTGATTTAAAGAAATCGATAATCCCTTATCTAAATAATATCCTAAACATGCATACAAATTTGTTCCATACAAAATTATGAGAAATATCATAATGTATTAAAAATTATAAAATATTAATTGCAAAAAACTATGCTACGCTATATTTATTACTTTTGATGTAATAATTTATTATAACTTCCAAAATTCTGTCACATAAGTGTATATAAACTGATATATGGCATATCCATAAAAATAGCCCATTACAGATGCTATAGCGTCACAGTTACCCTGTACTTTGTAAATGATGTGGGGTAATTGTGATTTCATTTTTAAATAAAATATTACTTAACAAAATATTTTCGAATGGTAGATCACGTTTAACAGATTGTAACTAAGTAAAATGAATTATGGAAGTCATAAAAATATCTGCATTTTTCAAAGAAAAGTAACTTTGAATAGAACGCTCGAAACTTTAAACATCAAAGATTTGTGTCGTATTGAATAAAAATTGAAAAAACAATAACAATTTTTCAATAATTTTAGTTCAAATTTCATCAGTATTGTTTGTAAAACATGGAAGAACAATATTCTCATTTGATATAAAACATTTGTTGTATTTTGTTAATAATAATTAGCCTGTCACAAATTACCCCGATATCACAATTACCCCAATTGACCCCATCCTTATTATTACACGGTGTAAAAACTTTGTAGGATATTTCTTAGAGATAAATGAATGTTGACCAATCTCTTTGATAAAGCAGTGCTAAAACAACAATTTGATAGAAATTATAAAATTCTTTTCTATTCTGTCACTGGTTTACCATACAATTTGGTAATTTAATGCAGATTTTTGATACTTTAATAACCTTTTCCGCCGTGTATTATAATTGTTTTCATAATTTGTAAAATTTTAATATTACTTTCCGGTTGTATTTTTTTCAGAATATAGATAGATCGTGGGTGAAAATCATGTTCCGGGCTCATGAGAAGCTTAACGCCGTGGAGGTGTGTACGGGGGACGACACGATGGGACAATTTTTGTCCCACTTATTGGAACAATTGGAGTCGTGTCAAAAGTCCCTAAGCGGGTAAGAAATCTAGTAGAAGGAAAAAAATAAACAGCAAATGTTATAACGTTAGATAATCGTCCCTGTCGCTATATCCACTTCCTGTAAATTGATTCTAGGTACTTAGAAACGAAACGCGTCATATTCCCGAGATTCTGCTTCATATCGGATCCCAGCTTGCTCGAAATATTAGGCCAGGCGGCTGACTGCCACACGATACAGAATTATCTCGACGGGTTCTTCGATAATGTTGCAAAAGTAAAGAACTATCTAAAAAGATATTTTTGATTGGTACCATTCAAAGTTACACTCCAACTGTAAATGTAAAAACGTATAAAAGTTACGTTTCTGGAAAGATGTAGATGTAGATCTTGAGAAGTGTACATTTTGAAAAATAAATTATGAGGATGAAAAATAAAAAATTGAATGTTCGGAAACGTATCTCTTCGAATGAAAAATGTTTAAAATGATATGACAGAGTTGGAGGGTAAGCGTTAGGCTGCAACAAAAGTTGTTGAAATAGGAAATGAGCTGAAAATTTGATGTATGAAGTATGAAGCGAGAATTGCGTATACGTCGCGCGTGTACATTTTCATTTATGACTGGCGTTTCTCTGTTTTGCAGCTGGATTTCTCCGAGAAGGAATATGAAAAAATCATGGCCATGTATTCCCGGGAGAATGAAAAAATAGTGCTGGAGAAGGAGGTGATGTGCACCGGCGGAGTGGAAAACTGGCTAAATACGCTCTTAAAGACGCATCAAAACTCCGTCGGGGCTGTTATTTCCGAGGGTTTGCAGTCCCTTGCCAACCCCGAAATGAACCTATTAACGCTCATAGACAATTCTGTGCTACAAGTGAGATGATCGTTTGTTATTATGATAATGACCGTAAAATTGCAACAATCATTTTGGAACAATTGTTGTTGTTACAAAATGAAGACTTATGATAAAAAAAAATTAATAATAATGGCATGATGCACTTGTGCAGGTGGGTTTATTGGCGTTGCAAGTGCTGTGGACGCGAGACGCGGAGACAGCCATATTGGCCTCGGAGCGCGATAAAACGTCGATGAAAAAAACCAATCAGTGGTTCCTCGATTTGCTGAACGCACTCATTGAGGTAACCGTGAAGGATCTCACGAAATACGCCCGGGCCAAATACGAGGCTCTGATCACAATTCACGTTCACCAGAGGTAATCCCGCTGTCTGTGTTTGAGTTACAGATAGTGTGTTCATCGCCAAAAAAATGAAAGCCGATTAAAAACGATTTTCATTTTGTGTCGAATCTCAATCGAATACGGCAAACATTTGTCATGATGAATAATGTTGAATTGTTGAATTGAAATTTTATAGTCTGGGGCGGTACGGGTCAGAAACAGATTTTTAAGCAATTTAACCCTCCATTTTGTTATCGCTATGAGCATGGCTTTCACGCAACAAAGATAACCGAATGACCGTTTTAGAGAAAGAAAGAGACAGAAAAGGCCGTACCAATGGAGGGTTAAAGAGGAACGGACATAACTTAGCAAGCCAAATTGGAGATTATTTGGAAAAACAATTTTTGAGCGTTATGAAATTTGAAATATGATTTTAAAATTCATCTCAATATTTTATGCATTTATTGCGTGCTTCACTGTATTATATTTTGTACTTGACTCGTCGTTAACTCTTTGTCTGTGGATCGTCAAAAATCTTCGTAAAATTATCAGTTGTATGGTCGTGTGTGTTTCGACCAATGAGCGTGCTCAAATTCTTCTGTCTCAATCTATTAAAGAGAGATATCAGTGCTACCAACAGTGCTACCTTTTTTCATTCTTAATAGGAAATAACAGAGCATAACCTACAACTGACAACATTTTTATTTTTTTTAGTTGGTATCACTTTTACAGTAAGCCCGCCCATTCACATGGACTTGCTTACTTTGTGTGCGTGTCATTTTTCAACCACAGAAAGAGGGTTAAAAAACCAGATAACCTAGAAAAATGAGATTTTGTTTTTTCGAATTACAAAGAAATAACTATGGTGAGATAAGTAAGACCATGTCACTTTCTTGATACAATCTTCAAATGTTATACATTTTTTTGTTTATACATATATCGTGAAAAACTTAGACGGTACGAAAAAACAGTATCAATTACACATCGTATTTCAAGGTCACGGTTCAGACTCACATGTATCGATTACATAGATTTAAAGAAAATGTCGGAGACCGTAAAAAACGTAACGCTAAATTTCGTCCAAACCTTTATTTTAAAGTTTTTTTTTTCAAAAATAACATCCATTTTCCATCTTTCTAAAAATGTTTTTTCATAACAATTATTCATCTTGTCAGTTATTCCAATGTCACAATGACCCGCACTGCACCCTACAGCTTCAATTTCTTGTATTTTCATTCTCAAACTTTAACGACTGGGATTTGTTTGTTGTTTTTCAAGGGATATATTTGAAGAGCTGTATCGCAGGAAGATAAGGAGCGTTCAGGATTTCGAATGGCTGAAGCAGGCTAGATTTTATTACGACCAAGACACCGAAGATGTTTTCATCCGAATCACCGACGTCACTTTCATTTACCAGAACGAGTTTCTTGGATGCACCGATAGATTGGTCATTACGCCCCTGACTGACAGGTGTTACATCACCTTAGCCCAAGCTATCGGTAAAAATTGCATCACAATTTTGCAAACTGAAGTTTCGCAGTATGAGAAAATCATCGAATGAGTAGTATTGAAAGAAAAAAAAATTTGTTTCTCTTATCCATTTCACGATAACGAATGCCAAAAATTAATTAGTGCAGGCAAATTGAAAGTCTGGCCGTGTGAGAATAATTCATAAATGAAAAGTGAGCGCATGTGAAACGGGGGCGAAAGTATTTATTCAATGAGAGAACTTGGATAAATGAAATTAGATCAAAAATCTAATTTACATTTGCAATTCAGGCGCTTTTTTGTTCGTTCCGCTCGATTGTAATAATCAAGCACTTTGGCTCGTGCACTAAATATTCGATAATTAAGACAAACTGTCGCCGAAATAACACGCTTTAATCGTCAGGTTCGAATCTAAAGAACTTTTCATTCATTTTGAAGCTTATAAAAAGTAATTATACGACGATGACGATGTTGTAAAAGGACTTCCTCCTTTCTTTCTCTCTCTTTCTCTTTAAAAGGAAGCACCCAATCTGAAACTGGAGTAATTACACTTTAATGTTAATGCAAATTACTATTTGACAGGGATGAATTTTGGCGGAGCCCCGGCGGGACCTGCTGGCACGGGAAAAACTGAAACAGTCAAGGATATGGGCAAGGCACTCGGCAAATACGTCGTCGTTTTCAACTGCTCCGATCAGATGGACTTTCGTGGATTGGGCAGAATTTTTAAAGCACGTTTTGTTTCTTCCTTTCTATCCTGCATTCCTTAGTAAAAATGATAGTGTACTGACCATATATTGTCAATATATTATTTTTAAGAAAATCACATATTGACCACATAATAATAATATATTGTCAATATAATGACAATGTATTGACAATATATTGACCATACATTATTAAACATTTTCCAATGAACTATACGTTGTCAATATATTAGCGACTATAGAAAGCAATTAATATATTGTCCATATGTTGTTAATACATTGTCAATATATTGTTAATATATTGTCAATATATGGTCAATATATGATATTTAAAATAATACATTGTCAATATATGTTTTATGTATGGCCAATATATTATCATTTTTATTACGGAATTGTTTCTCTACTTTCTGAAAATACAGAAAGTTTGATTATTCCAATTAACCCTGAAACTAATCAAGTTTAAGAACAATTCGAATTAAACAATTCTCGCGAAATTTTGTTGAGCCAAAAGAAAAAAGGGAGATTAAATTTGTAATGACGCTTGAAAGCAGGGCTTAGCTCAGGCGGGCGCTTGGGGTTGTTTCGACGAGTTCAACCGTATCGATCTACCGGTCTTATCCGTAGCAGCGCAACAAATAGCGATCATTCTGAACGCTCGGAAGGAGCGCAAAACGTCCTTTTTGTTCAGGTGCTTATCTCTGACCAATTTTGATATGTTTATCTCTTCTGTCAGGGTTACTTTTTGTTTTTTGTTTTAATTTTTTGTTTTTTCATTTTTTTAATTCCAATTTTTTGTTTGTGTTTTTCAGCGACGGCGAGACTTATTCGCTGGATTACGAACTGGGACTTTTTATTACGATGAATCCCGGCTATGCAGGTCGACAGGAGTTGCCGGAAAATTTGAAGATACAATTTAGAAGCGTCGCTATGATGGTCCCAGATCGTCAGGTTCACTTTTTTGTCTTTACTTTTATCGTTTTTCTTGTACACATTTTGTTTTGTTGTGAAAAAAGAAAATTAATTGATCTTGTTTAGTTTACAAAGCGCAAAAATGATGTTGAAAAACAATTTTTTAGATAATCATGCGAGTGAAATTGGCTGCCTGCGGTTTCAAGGAGAACATCATTCTGGCGCGTAAATTTTTTACTCTCTACAAACTTTGTGAAGAGCAGTTGAGCAAGCAGGTCCATTATGATTTCGGTCTGCGAAACATATTATCGTGTTTGCGCACTCTTGGCGCGCAGAAACGAGCGAACCCTAATGACTCTGAGGAGACATCTTTAATGAGAGTATTACGGTAAAAAATGAAAAAAAATTGTTGTTTGTTTTTTTCCCCAACGAATTGTATGCAAAAAGGGAACTGTGTAATATTTTTTTATCATACGGTTTGTAACAATTTTGGTTTGTCAGCGATATGAACTTGTCAAAGTTGGTGGACGAGGACGAGCCGTTGTTTCTGTCTCTCATCGAGGACATGTTCCCTGGGATTAAGCTCACTAGTCAGACCTACAAAGACCTGCAAAAAGCCATCGCCAACGCCACCCTCGCGCTCGGCATAATTAATCACCAAGAGTGGAATTTAAAGACCGTCCAAGTTAGATGAGCTTTAATCATTCAAATGAATTTAAATAAAAAAGAAAAGCGAAACGCCTCGCTACTTTAGCCATTAATGCCGAATTTACTTTGGCGAGTTAAAATTGAACTAGTCGGTTGTATTTATTTCTAACTCTGTCACATTCTCCGTGACTGAACTAATTCACCTGAGAAATGTTCACATTTTTCTTGTTTTTTTTGTTTTTCCATTTCAATTGTCGTATTATTTCCAATTTACAATCTTATTTTTCAATTTTCAATTCTTGTATTTTAGGATAGTACTTTTTCTTGTTTTTACTGACATACGGTTTCTTGTATTTGATACCAGTTATACGAAACTTCTCTTGTAAGACACGGACTCATGGTTCTCGGTCCTACGGGATCTGGCAAAACTCGTTGTATGTGGGCTTTGATGAGAGCTTTCACAGAGATGGGCATGCCGCACAAAGAAATTAGGATGAATCCAAAGGTCGGTCACTATTCGAGATTCATTTTTGAAACTTAAATTTCCGTCCCATTTACTTTCTCATATACATTTTAAGGATCATATGTTGCTTCACACATACAAAAGATTTTCTAAAATAACTACCATCAAGTTCTTATCCATCTTGATATTATTGAAAAGTAAAATTAGATTCAAAAATATATAAGAAGGTTGGTAAAAGTTTATTTCCAACTGTAATTAAGCAGGCAAATTGATTTTTTTCAGGCAATCATGGCTTCGCAGATGTTTGGTAAATTGGATGTCGCAACCAACGACTGGACGGACGGAATATTTTCCACGATTTGGCGTAAATCCACTCTGTTGAAGAAGAACGAGTTTTTGTGGATCGTGCTCGACGGTCCTGTGGACGCGGTGTGGATTGAAAATTTAAACTCGGTGCTGGACGACAATAAAACACTGACCCTCGCAAACGGCGACCGTATAATTATGTCGGCGAATTCGAAGCTCGTTTTTGAGCCCGACAATATTGACAATGCCTCGCCCGCAACGGTTTCCCGAATGGGCATGGTCTTTGTCAGCGCGTCGGTGCTCAAGTGGTCGCCCGTTCTCAAAGTTCGTCGAATTCATTTTCGATTGGCAATTCGATTACCAATACAAAAATTATTCCACTAATATTTATAACGATATATTATTTTCAACTGTATTTTGTAACTTTTTTTGATCGAATGAGAAAATTGACGAATTATTAAGTTGAATGTTTTTTTTTCGTAAACAGGGTTGGTTTTTGAAAAGGCCGAAACGAGAAGTCGAAGTCTTGCAGAAGTTATTCGATCAAATCTACGACGACGCTCATACTTTCCTCCAGACCAAATTGGATGTGAAAATGGCTTTGCTCGAGGCTCATTACATTAGACAATGCATCGATCTCCTCGAGGGTCTTTTGGATACCTCAAGTACGCGCGCCATAAATAATTCACTTCTTTATTTATCTCATTTTACCCAAATTGTTACACAAGAATGGGTCAATCGTCAACTTTTGTCATTCAAATTGTATCCATTCAAACTTTCCTTGTTATACATTATTCCTCTACTTGTAGTTATATAGTTCCGCAAAGTTCCTCTCATTTGGAGGGTAAATAAATTTTTTAACATTCAAAGGCCAAGTTGCTGTCTCTTAAATGTGCCGGTAGTTATGTTGCTTCTTAAATTGTTAGTCATATTAGTTATTAGTGAAATAAAAAAAAAAGAGAAAGGGGTCATCGATTTTATTTTTCACTTTTCTCCAAATGAGATAAGGAGCGTTACAAAATTGTACATTGCTAATTTCTTTGTTGTTATTCTCTGCAGAGACGCTGCCTGATTACCACATTGAAAAGATCTTTTTGTTCTCAATGATGTGGTCTCTCGGGGCAGTTCTCGAGCTAAAAGAACGCGCAGTTTTGCAAGAATTTTTTCTCGACCATCCGTCGTCGCTTGATTGGCCCAGAGCCAAGGTTCGTGTAAATCAATTGTTTGGTCTTTCATTCACAAGTTGACCGCCGAAAAGAACGAACAACTTTTTTGTTAATTATTATTATATCCCCACTTTTGATTCAATATCAAAGTTTGATTTAAAAATAAAAAAAAAAAATAAAAATAAAAAATCGCTTTTTCTCATGTTGCAGAAAGACGAGATTATTTTCGAGTACCTTGTTTCAGAGGACGGCAAGTGGATGCACTGGAATGAGATGGTGCCGAATTTTGAGTACCCGTCCGACAGTGTTTTGGATTATTACACGATATTGGTTCCGAACGTGGATAACACTCGGACTTTGTACTTGATCGACACCATTGCGAAACAAGAAAAGGCGGTTCTTCTCATCGGTATAACATTTAATTCGACTCTATTTGTTTCCAGAACATGTTGAAAAAATATTGTTAAACAGACCGGGATTAACATTAAATACACGGAGGACATATTAACGTAACTGTTATCAAAACCTTAACACATATTGCTTATGCATGAAAGGCAACTGTTGCTCATTTTTTTGGGCTCTGAATGTCCAACGAAAATTGTACTTATAGCTGATGAGTAAATTTTGTCAATATTCCCACAAGGACAAAAATATATGTACGAATATATGTCAAATTTATATTCATTATATATTTTATATTAAATTTATACAACTTATTGCCGCTTTATAAATAATTTATAAATGAGAATATGTAGAATATATACGAATATATTTTAAATATATAGAATATAAGTGAAATATATTTTGAAATATATTTTCAGGTGGTGTGTTACGGATGTACAGATGACTATTTTCAGTTTTAATTTTAATAAACCAATTTTTCATAACAAAAAATTATTTAATTTAAAAAGAAATGTTTTCTTTTTAATTTAAACAGGTGAACAAGGAACAGCTAAAACTGTTATGCTCAAAAGTTATATGTCCAAATTCGATCCGGCTGAACATCTCAACAAGTCTTTTAATTTTTCATCTGCTTCAACACCAAATATGGTTCAGGTATGATACATTTTTAATAATAAATTTGTATACAAATTTGTATAAAAAGTTATATAACAAATTATTTAAGTTAAAAAAAAACGAATCAAAATTGGAACGAATAGTATAAATTTGTATTTCCTTTTTTTAGAGAGTATTTGAGAGTTACGTTGAAAAACGAGTTGGAACGACACTGGGGCCGCCAAACGGACGAAAGATGACCGTTTTTATAGATGACATAAATATGCCGGTTATAAACGAGTGGGGTGACCAGGTCACAAACGAGATTGTCCGTCAATTAATGGAGTACGGAGGTTTTTATTCGTTAGATAAGCCGGGCGATTTCCTGACCATACAGGACGTGATGCTGCTGGCCGCAATGATTCACCCGGGTGGCGGCAGAAACGATATCCCACCCAGGCTCAAGAGGCAGTTCAATATCTTCAACTGTACTCTGCCGTCGAACAACTCGATGGACACTATATTTCGTTAGCTCCCCGATATATTTCTTTTCATCTGAAATTATGATTCCTCCTGCTGCGCGATAAAATTGTTGATAAATTTTGACGTTTGATATATATTTTAGGTACGATCGGCGAGGGCTACTTTTGCATAGAACGATTCAGTGAAAACATCGTAAAACTCGTCCCGAAATTGGTACCGTTGACCCGAGTATTGTGGCAGCGGACCAAGATTAAAATGTTGCCGACTCCGGCGAAATTCCATTACGTCTTTAACTTGCGCGATTTGTCACGAATCTGGGAGGGCATTCTCAGGATAGAGAGGGCCGAGTGTCAGACGGAGAAAATGTTGCTCAAATTGTGGCGCCACGAATGTTTGCGCGTAATCTCTGATAGGTGCTTTGCGAATTTCAATTTCGTCTAGCGTTATCGCGACGGGCGTTGATAGTCGCCGAAACAAAACGTTAATCATCATTCTGCCAACTGTCGCAGGTTCGTGAGCACCGAGGACCGCGTCTGGTTCGCCAGAACGATGGATGAAGTCGCGCACAATTTGTTGGCCAGAGATAAAGAGTTCTATGATCCCACGGAAACTTACTTCGTTGATTTCTTGCGCGACCCGCCGGAAGCGACCGGAGATGAACCCGAGGACTTTGTCTTTGAAGTCCCAAAAATTTATGAAGAAATACCCAGGCAATTATTCTTCCCAGTCTTTCCCGTTTCTTTTTTTCTTTTTTACTCTTGTCTCTTCATCTTGCACCGTTTGTTGTAAAACCACCCTGGTTAATGTCAGATGTAATGATTGCTTGTTTAATGTTTCATAACTGGAAACAAACTTGCAAAATGAAATTTAATTTGCATAAATTAATAATTATCATTTAACTTGATTAAGTTTAAAAGAAATTTAAACTCACAAATTTTCAATTCTCATTTCTCAGTTTCGAAACGGCACGTGCGAGAGTGGCCCAGAACATGGAACAATTCAATGAATACGTCCGTGGAATGCACCTCGATTTGGTCTTTTTCCACGACGCACTCGTCCATTTGATTAAAATATCTCGCGTTCTTGGTGTACCGCGAGGTAACGCATTGTTGGTCGGAGTTGGCGGATCCGGAAAACAGAGTCTCACTCGTCTCGGTTCATTTATAGCCGGATATAGTTTTTTCCAAATCGTCCTCACCAGGTTCCAATCTCAGATCAATACTCACTTGATTGATTAACTTTCAATGCACCAAAACATTTTGATCATAAATTGTTAAAAAGGAAGAAGAATGTTTTGTAAGAAGTTGTAACTTTGTAATATAATTTTTATTTACAGGTCGTACAACGTAGGAAGTCTCATAGAAGATCTGCGACATCTGTATCGTACTGCTGGATTGGGGAGCAAGGGCGTGTCGTTCATCTTCACAGATAACGAAATCAAAGACGAGGGATTTCTCGAGTTTTTGAACAACGTCTTGAGCGTGGGTGAAGTGGCGAATCTCTTCCCCAAAGATGAACTCGACGAGATTATGACCAATATGATACCTATCATGAAGAAGGAGCAGCCGAAAAGAACACCCACCCAGGATAACTTGTACAATTACTTCATCGAAAGGGCGAGAAATAATTTACACGTAGTTTTATGTTTCTCACCTGTGAGTTTTATTTTATTTTGTTATGTCCCGCATAACCCAAATTTTTAATTTGCAAACATTTATATTTTTACTAAACAAATTATAAATATTGTATTTCATTCTCTGGTCCTACGGTCACCCGAGTCTTTTCGGTAGAGATAACTGCCGATGGCTCGCGGGATTTTGCCAAGTCGGACGTTTTACGCGTGGGACCGCATCATATTCGGATCCATACGGATCATACTCATCCAAATCCGCGGTCCCACTGCATCAGCAATTTCCAGAAATCGAGGCTACTAAACAGCCTCACCTTTAAATAAGGTGACGACCGCCTTCAGCGGCAGTTCACCATCAGTTCACACCTTAACCCGGTCTTGTTCACGTCGAAGACAAGTAACCTCTGTAAAAAATTTCGTGATTCCAATAGGCCTATTCCATAGCTCCAAATCACTACTGTAGCGCCATCTCCAAAAATGAACTAATGGTGTAGTGCTGAATGTTATTTTTGATTTTATAAACTATAAAATAATAAATAAAACTTTTTACATTTTTATAAATATCAATATATTTTCGAAAAATTTTTAACATATAAAAATTGTTTCCGAAACATATATTTTATTAATAAGATTTTGACTGTACACCAAAAATTACGATTTTCGCCACGATTATTTACATTTTTATGGCGCTGCAGGCGTTATGGAAAAGGCTTATAAACCAAGTTTTACCCGTGAAATAAAATATTTTTAATCATAAATAACCCAACCTGGAGAGAGCATAACAATTTTGCATTTCGAAATCATTAATTATATTTAATTCATTATCATTAATTAAATAGCGTTTAAATTATAAATAATTCTAATAATTTTTAAACTAAAATTAGATGTAATTTCTGAATAATCACTGTTAACGAAGAAAAAAGTAGGATAAAAGGAATTTTTCGATTTCTATTTTTCGTTATAGGTAGGGGAAAAATTTCGATCACGGTCATTGAAATTCCCCGGGTTGATATCCGGCTGCACGATGAACTGGTTCTCGCAGTGGCCTAAGGACGCATTACGTGCCGTCAGCGAGCACTTTATGTCAAAGTTCAAAGTTGTCTGCACCCCGGAAACGAAGCGCGAGCTGATCCTCATAATGGCCGATATGCAGGACAATGCGAACGAAGTTTGCACGGATTATTTCAACAGGTAAACAAAAGTCCAAGTTGTCGCAACTTCAATTCCGTCTATTGGTAACGATATTTTAATTGAACTGCCTTGTTTCAGGTTCCGGCGGCAAACTTACGTAACACCCAAGTCGTATCTGAGTTTTATCAGCGATTATAAAGAAATTTATCATCAGCGTCACACGGAGATCAATACCATGGCTTTCCGCATGAGAAATGGTCTGAGCAAACTGGTCGACGCCGCGGGTCAGGTGGATGGATTGCGAAAGGTTCTGGAGAAGAACCAGGCGGTGATCGCAGTTAAAAACGTCGAAGTTCAGGCTGTGAGTTCATCCCTCCCCCCTCCACCCCACTCTTTCCTCTTTCTTTTTTTATTCTACACGAATATTCAAATTTATTGGAGTTGAAAGGCTTTTTTTTACAGCGAAAGTTAATCGCGGATGAAATACGGAACTGTGCAAATTTTTAGCACAGATAAATCAATTCTAATGAATTCGATTTATGAAAGCAGTCAAAAATGTGAAAAGGACGAAAGAAAATAAAGAGGGAAAGAGGAGGAGATTTTCATCCTCCCCCTGAAAAGTCCTTATGAAATGAAACCCCCCGCGAGAGAGCAACTGAGTAATATTTGTATCGCTTGTTATAACGCTAATTTGATATTTGATAGATCGTGGAGCAAGTGAACGAGAAGAAAAGCGACGCCGAGGTGGTCAAAGCGCAAGTTCAAGAGTCGAAAGATAAAGCGGAGGCGCTACTGCAGATCATTTCAAAAGAAAAGGCCGTGGCTGAAGGAAAACTGAAGGCAGCCGAGCCGGCCTTATTAGAGGCTGAAGCTGCGCTTCAAGTACGATTGCACTCCTTCAGTGAATCACTTTTTTTCATTCCTTTTTTTTTTCACCCCTCACCACCCATCCTGCCGTTCTCTTATTCTTTATGCGCTACGATGTAATATTGCATGTTTTTTGAAACGAAGCTCATTACTTCTCGCAGACGATCAAAGCGGTGGACATAGCCACTGTGCGCAAGCTCGCGAAGCCTCCATACTTGATTACGCTGATTATGGACTGCGTGCTCATTCTTTTTGGACGTAAATTGGACCCGGTGAAACCAGACCCTGAGAAAGAATTTCTCATGCCTTCTTGGGGAGAAGCTCTTAAGGTTTCCATTAAAAAAGACATTTCAATTGTATCTAGTTGAATAAATTTTTTCTTCAATTTGTTTTTAATTTGTTTTTTAATTTCTGTAATTATTTACTGTGACGATGAAAAATATGTTCATAGGTCCTGGCTGATACGAGATTTTTGTTCAACCTGCAAAATTTTCCCAAAGACAACATAAACGGTGAGACTTGTGATTTGATGATGCCTTATTTAAGTTATCCACTGTACACTTATCAGGCGGCAAAGCAAGCCTGCGGAAATGTCGCCGGGCTCATTCAGTGGACGATATCTATGGTGTCGTTTTACTCGATAAACAAAGACGTGCTTCCTCTGAAGGTAATGCTTGAGAAACAAGGGGTGGAAGTAATTAAAAAAGGCGGTGGTTCATAATGCTGACATTTTAAAACGTCTTTGCAGGCTAATCTCGCAGTGCAAGAGAGCAAGCACGAAAGAGCTAATAAGAATCTGCAGGATGCTGAGAAACTCTTAAAAGCGAAAGACGAGGAGTTAAAAGTGGTGCAAAGCGAATATGACGCTATCATGAGAGAGAGGCAGGTGGGTCGCGACGGTTTTATAACTGTCGATAACTGTCGAGGGTTGAACCACTTTTATTCACCCTCCCCTCCTCATAGTTGTCATTTATTTTATCGATCAGAGTTTATTAAAGTCTGTTGCGTGCCCTCTTTCTGCAGGTCATTGTGGACGAGTTAGATACGTGCCAACAGAAGATGGACACAGCGACGGCAATGATAGACGGGCTCTCGGGCGAGCGAATCCGCTGGACAAAACAGCTGGAGACATTCAAAACCGAGACGGAGCGACTCGTGGGCGACGTGGTCATCTTGACGGGATTCCTGTCCTATTGCGGACCTTTTAATCAGGAATTCCGTCAGAATATGGAAAAAACTTGGTTCACCATGATCGAAAGGAAGAAAATCCCTCTTTCACCGATGGTCAACATCATTGAATGCCTCACGGATAGTGCAACGGTGATTCTTTTCTTCCTTTTTTTTTTTACAAATAGATTGAATTTTTTTCCCTATCCTTCCTCGTACGTTTTTTATTTTTTCGTTATAAACTAAATTATTTGTCGGATCTCCTTCGCTTTCAGATCGGCGAATGGAATTTACAAGGGCTGCCGAACGATGAGCTCTCAATCCAAAATGGAATAATTGTAACAAAAGCGTCGAGGTACCCTGTTCTGATCGATCCGCAGCTGCAAGGCAAAGTCTGGATCAAGCATAAAGAGAAAAACTTCGAGTTACAAGTAAATTTGTATTTGCCACGGTGCTTGCAAACGTAATCTAAAACAACTGTAAACGCTTCACGTCAAATTACAGGCGACCGAGCTCTCGCACAAGTATTTCCGCAACCATCTCGAGGATTGCGTTTCTCTCGGACGACCGTTGCTTATTGAGGACGTTGGCGAACAATTGGACCCCGTGCTGGATAATTTGCTTGAAAAGAACTTCATCAAAATGGGAAAGTCACTCAAGGTGCTTGAATTGCGATTAATCATTCAGAATGATTGAATTGTTGCTTTATTGGAATCACAATATTATTTCAATCCTCTGAGAGGAATTCCTTGATTCAACAATTTAAAAAAAAAATAAATAAATAAAGAAGGTTGCACAACATTTCATGATTACAATCTTGTATAAATATTTATGCATTTTGTATTAAACGAAATCGTTTTATTTGTTGAATCTGGGTTTCCGGGAATAATTCATTTTCATCTGTTCATATGACTAGAAAATTAGAGTGGAGAGGAAGTGAAAAAAATATTGATATGGGTGGAGAAAATTAGCAGTGCATCAATAAAAAAGCACTTAATCAATTAACCCGATTGTATGTCGCAGGTGAAATTGGGCGACAAAGAAGTTGACGTGAACAACAACTTCAGACTCTATATTACAACGAAGCTGCCGAATCCCTCTTATCCGCCCGAAGTGTTTGCCCGTACCTCAATAATCGATTTCACCGTTACGATGAAAGGTGCCAGTCTAGCAGCTGAATTTATTTATTCCTAAGAACAGAGAGATTGAAATTCAATGTTGTCATGCGCGTTTTGCAGGTCTCGAGGATCAGCTTCTGGGTCGCGTGATTTTTGCCGAGAAACGGGAACTGGAAACCGAACGGACCCAGCTCATGACTGACGTCACGGCAAACAAAAAGAGCATCAAAGAACTCGAGGCCAACTTATTGCATAAATTAACCACTGTGCAGGTCTCCTTCATTTTCATAACATTCAAATAGCTAAGATTAAAAATTGTTTTTTTTTAGAAACTTCGACAACATTATTTTCAAGGCAATTGCACATTTTTTATTACCTTCAGTATTAATAGGTTTCAATTGTGTTTTCAATTTTGTTTTGAACAATGAATTTGAACGTGGAAAAATAAGGTGGATGGGAAAAGCAATTTTGTAATGATTATTTTATAACGGTTATATTATCTCGATAAATTTTAATATCAGGGTCCACTTATCGAGGACGTGGAATTGATGGCTGTGTTGAACAACACGAAACAGACAGCTGCCGATGTAAACAGGAAACTAAGCATAGCCAGGGACACTGAGATCAAGATTAATGCTGCCAGGGAAGAATTTCGGCCGATTGCCACGAGGGGCAGCGTTTTGTATTTTTTGGTCTGCGACATGGCGTTGGTGAACTGCATGTATCAAACGTCCCTCGTGCAGTTCCTCGAACGTTTTGACTGGTCGATGCAGCGGTACATGAAACTGCTGTTTAAATTAAAATACAAAATGTTGAGATTATTTTAAATGAAGTTTTCTATTTTATTGCATTCCAGGTCAGAGAAATGTCCGGTGCACAAAAAGCGGATCGCAAACATCATCGAGTATCTTACGTTCGAGATATTTCGATACAAATCTCGCGGGCTGTACGAGACTCATAAATATATGTTCATTCTACTGATGACGCTCAAGATTGATTTGCAGCGTAACGCGATTACCCACCAGGAATTTCAGAACTTTATAAAAGGCGGAGCGGCTTTGGATTTGAACGCAGTTCAACCCAAGACTTCTAAGTGGATCACCGATTCAGTCTGGTTGAATCTCGTGGCATTGTCATCTCTGTCTAGATTTGAAGGAATAATTCAAAAAATCAGCACTTCTGAAAAGGCGTGGAAAACGTGGTTCGACAAAGACGCCCCCGAGGAGGAAGTAATCCCAGACGGCTATAATAATGTCGATACTTTCAGAAAATTATTGCTCATCAGGCAAGAATCTATCAGACTCTTTTTCATAAATCGGCTTGTCTTAATTGATTTCAATTTTCAATTGTCGTCAAAAATTAAATCATTCCATCTTTATTTTCAACTTATGTTTATTTTATAAGGTTTGAATAAATTCGGTTCCGACAGACCCAGTTGGTTAATAATTGAACTGTTTAATTTTGTAGAGCTTGGTGCATGGACAGGACGCTGTCCCAGTCGAAGAGGTACATCTCCGATTCGCTGGGTCCGAGATATGCAGAACCGGTCATAACTCTGCTGGACGTGATGTACACAGAGTCCAGACCCGACACCCCGATGGTTTGCTTTTTGAGCATGGGCTCCGACCCGACACTCAGTATAGAACAACTTGCGAAAAATATGGAGATCCCCTGCAGAAGTATCTCGATGGGACAGGGTCAGGAAGTTCATGCGCGAAAATTGCTGAGTTATGGCAAGAGCGAGGTACGAAAATGTTCACACCGAATCGAAATAGAAGGTGCGCCGTGAAATAGTGCTTGACATTTTAAAACGTTTCGCGCTTTTCTTCCAGGGAGTTTGGATTCTTTGCCAGAACTGTCATCTCGGGCTCGATTACATGGACGAGCTTGTGACGACTCTGGTCGAGATGGAAAATCCTCATCCGAATTTCCGAGTATGGATAACCACGGAGCCTCATCCGAGCTTTCCCATATCCCTCCTGCAGATGTCAATAAAGTACACCTACGAGCCGCCGCAAGGTCGATAATTCATAACCAAGCGTTGTATCTAATTAAGTTGATAATTAACTGTGACAGTCGATTAATAGGGGAGGTAATTAAAAATTGTAATTGTGCGGTTTATAAATTGTAGGTGTGCGAGCGGGCCTGCTTTCCACGTACAGTAACATGAACCAAGAAATGTTGGACCAGTGCGACGCCCCGCAATACATCCCCCTGATTTACACGATATCATTCTTACACACCGTAGTGCAAGAGCGTCGCAAATTCGGCCCGCTCGGTTGGAACATACCGTACGAATTCAATTCCAGCGACTGGCTTGCTTCCTGCATCTACATCAATAATCATCTCAACGATTACGATCCCAATCGAGGCATCAGTTGGCGAACTATCAGGTGGAAATGAACGAATTAAAAGAAACGTTGTCTAGAATTTTATAACATTTTCTAATAGCCTGTTTTGATTTACTTTGTTTTGTCTCTTCGAATTAGATACATGATAGGGGAAGTCCAGTACGGCGGACGAGTAACCGATGATTATGACAAACGACTGTTAAATACTTTCGCCAAAGTTTGGTTCTCAGAAGCGGTATTCTCCGAGGGATTTGTCTTTTATAAAGGCTACCCCGTGATAAATTTGAAACAAGTTAGTGACTATTTAAAGGCCCTAGACGAGATGCCAACGTCTGATCCCCCGCAGGCATACGGGCTGCACTCTAACGCGGACATTACGTGAGTTTGTAAAACTGTGATTAAAATTCTTTCCCGTGATTTTTCACTTCAATCTATTAAATAATTCGCGTCATTAATTATTCAATGTTTAAAAAACTTTGATGCGAGAGAAAAAGCGCATCCTGTTTTTTTGTTCTTCTTCCTTTCAGGTTCGTTTACGTTTTTGTAATAAACAAATATTTTCTCCGCTCCAGCTGAATTCATATCATGAATGTTTAGCATTTGGGAAACTTTTTACCGAGGAACTTTCAATTAAACAATATAATGGAGATATAATAAAATGAAAAAAAAAATAATAAAATAATGAAAAAGTGGTTTGGATTTGTTGAAAATGATTTAACGTGATATGTTTTAGGTACCAAAGTAGAACCGCCCAGGCAGTTTTGGACACAATAATGTCTGTACAACCAAAGGAGTCAGGTGGCGACAGTGGAGGTGAATCGCGAGAGGCAGTTGTAACCCGACAAGTCAAAGAAATGCTCGGCAAAGTTCCGCAGCCGTACGATCCACACGTTGTCAGAGAGCGGTAATGGCGATTTGTCACTCCCCCTCAAAACTCGTTAACCCGGCTGTTACGATTAATGGTTCAATAATGTTTTTCAGATTGCGAGCGATGGGGCACACGGTGTCGATGAATATATTTCTCAAGCAGGAAATCGATCAAATCCAAATCGTGATTAAACTCGTGCACGAAACCCTCAAGGACTTGCTTTTGGCGATAGATGGCATCATTATAATGAACGACGTAATTTTACATTCATAGTTTCGTAATTTCATTGCCCGGTTATTCCGTCTGCCCGAGAGCTATTCATCACAATTCTGCGAATTACATTTCTTTTTTTTACTGTGCCTCTCCGCCTTGATTTTATCGAGGGATTCAGTAGTGATGATCAATGTTCGGTCAGACGAAAAGAAAAGCCCCCCCACTTGACGTTCATTTGTACCGCTGAGATTTATAGTGTTCATTTGTAAAATGATTCCCATTCTGAGTTTGCGATTGAATTGTAACGTATTATTTACGCTTTTCTTCGTTCCCTTCTTTCTTTTTTTTGGTGTTCTGTAGAATCTGAGGGATGCCTTCGATAAGATTTATGACGCGAGAATACCCAAGACCTGGAAGGACAAATCGTGGGAATCTTCGACTCTTGGATTTTGGTTCACCGATCTGCTGGAAAGAAACAATCAGTTTTCCAAGTGGCTCTTCTCAGGCCGGCCCGCCAAATTTTGGATGACTGGATTTTTTAATCCGCAAGGTTTGATTTTGCGAAGATGAAAAGTGCTTTTTTTTCTTTTGGTTCTTTGTAACGTGAAAAAGTGTAACTGTAATATCTGTCAGCTAAATTACATTCAAAAATACTAAAAAAAAAGAAATTTGCAGGGTTTTTAACAGCGATGAGACAAGAAATTACTCGCGCTCATCAGGGATGGGCTTTGGATAACGTAACAATGCATAATGAGGTGACGCGTTTATCAACTGAGGAAGCGAGAGCTCCACCAAATGTAATTAATTTTCTGAGATTAAAGGAAACTAGAAAAAACTGTGACGTCAAATGCAGTGTAAAATCATCACGAGGAGGGAAAAAATGAAATTTGAAAGAGCATTCGTACTGAATTTTTTCAGGAAGGTGTGTACGTGTATGGCCTCTACTTGGAAGGAGCAGGCTGGGACAAAAGAAAGAGCATACTTTGCGAGTCGACTAAAAAAGTACTCTTTGTGATGATGCCAGTAATTCACGTGTTTGCTTTGTACGACTCTCCAAATAAAAGTCCTAAATTGTACCAGGTACTTGGCTTGAAAAAAAATTGTTTCGCTTTTATTTCTTTTCATTTAATTTTGCTTGCAAAATAAAATTTCAACTACTTAATTAACCATTTTTTTCTTCTAGTGTCCCGTTTACAAGAAACCAATGCGCACTTACAATTTGCTGGTGACGCCACTGTGGCTGCAAACGGAAAAGCATCCAGATTTTTGGATTCTGAGAGGCGCTGCTCTTTTATGCGACAACAAATGAAATTATTTTATTTCTTTTTTTTTTTTTTGTATTTTCCACTTTCGTCAAATTTATCGTTTCAGTAAAATACTAAGGAAAAAAATGTAACAAACAAAAATGACTTGAAATTATACTTTTGAAAATGTAGATCAAGTTGCTTTAATGTGACATTTATACAACATTGCACAATCACGTGAGATTGAAACTTTTTTTGGTCTTGGATGTTAAATGAAAAGTTGATTTATGACGAGTTACATTTTTGTACATAATTTTCTTCTACGTCATTGCGCCAGCATTTTCGGACGCAGTGGCGTTAAGGTAATGAAAGCATTTTTTTGGGTTGTGCAGTTTTTATGATACGTACGGTAGAACAGCTTTTTGGGACACAGACGTCGCACACTGTAATGTTATTACGTTGGATTTAACCGCAGTATCCATGGTGGAATTTTAATGATACATTTCACCGCTAATTTAATGTCTCTATATCCTCTACGCAGCTGCGTGCATCTCGACCAATTTACATCCTCTCATTTGGCATTTTATCTATTATTCAACGAATAATAGCTAATAATCGTATTTCTGCTGCTACGGCTGGTCATTACGTTTTCGCTCCGAAAAATATAATAATTCAGTCGGAATTTACATGCGAGATTCAAATCATTATTCATACTTTTAATTTTTTTTCAAATTAAAAAAACAATCAATGTTCGTTTAAGATTTTTGTTCCGCTATTTTAGTTACAACTTTATTGTTTTATTTCGTATGGAAATCGTTTGGTTTTCACCCTTAGGGCGCTATTAATTTTGTCACTAGGCGATTGTGCCGAAATTACGTATTCGTCGCGGGACAAGTTAAGTCGCACGAAAATCGCCTTTATTCCCAGCTTTATGGTCGTGCCGGGCCCGACAAAACGAGAACCGAAGTGAATCGTGCTCTCATCTGGTTTATGATTTTTATTAGGTGTTTTTGAACCGAGTTAATGTTAATATTTATTACGAGTTACAAATCTAATTAAAAAATTTAATTAAGAACAAAAGTACTGATGGCAAATTTACATTAACTTTGATTGCAAATTGTTAACAAATTAAAATTGAGGATTCATCTTTTTTTTCTAACAGAAAGAAAAGAAATATAAAGGGAATGAAGGTAACTTCGCAACGACGATCAATTTCACGATAAAGCTTCGTCTGATGATGAAAAATTGTTTCGCCTTACGGATGTCGTTTAATGCTATACCAATCTCATGATCGCATTGATTGACAGACTGGATTTTTTCTCAAATTATTCAACGAGTAATATAAAACAAACCTGAGTAATTGATATCTAGATCCCAATAAATAATAATTAATTACAAAAAATGAATTTCAATCTCGCATTTTCCACCGACCACATCAGGTTGTGTATTTAAATGAAAAAAATTGTACATCGATATTGGTTTTTCTTTCGTATAATTACAAAACTTTTATCCAACGAAAAGAAAAATATACGATATGCATTGTAATGAAATTAGTTCGATAATTTTTCTCCCCGACTAAATATAATTCGATAAAATAAATTTGTTTAAAAATATTTTTTGACAGTATCGAACTTTTATACAAATCCCGGATTCACAAAGAACTCACTTAAATCTCGATACTGAAATGCGAATGCACAGACGTGTTTCTGCGATCAGGAAATATTTATCTGTCGAGAAGGGCAGAAAAAAAAAGGAAAAAAGAAAAATGCATGAAAGGGGGAGAAAAAAGTATCGCAACGGAGATGGTTGGCGTGCGAGTTATCAATCGATGTCGTATAAAGCATGCGCTGTAAATTAATTGACCACCTGTGGATGCCGAGGCGTTTTCCATCTCGCGCCTCCAAAACGCATCGTCGCTATTGAAACCTAATCCAATTAACTCGCGGTGCTTTGCGCCTCGCTCGCGCCTAATCGCTAGCCGGCGAAGATAAAACGATTATGGGAATCGCGCGCATGTGTCAAACTGCGCCGTCGCTTATTCAAACTACCGTTTCAATGGGTATTGCCGTCTTATTATAAGTCCTCCTCTGTGCTACCTTGTATGCATGCTTATATTACGTATACCAACAAATGCTCTCCGATATTCTGATGTACTTTTTTTTCACATACTTGTATACGCTTCGACTGTTTTATTCGATAGTATATGATTTATATTGTATCATTCCAGACAGAAAAAAGAAAAATTGTTGTCAAAACGATTTTACTTTTACTGTTTCATTTTAATTTACTTATCTTTTATTATTTTGAATATTTTGAATCTGAATACTATTTTATTTTCAGTTTCGAAAATTTTTTCCTTTTTTTTTTGTTAAAATATAATCTTACTAATTTGTTATGTTAGTATTTAAAGTTATGTGCCCGTTTTATCTATGTAAATTTCATTCGAATAACAAAAATCGCATCAGCGTCTGGAAATGGTACAAATGAAAAGCATTGAAAGTTAAGTGAGATAAATAAAACGGATTTATCATTTTACAATTTCATTGTATTTTTTTGTCAATAAAAAATTAACTTTCAATTTTTTCGAAACCGATGGGAACGTTCCATCGTAGGCATCAAGCCCTGATATATGGTAACGCGATAATTTAATGGCACACAGCGTGGATCCGAAAAATAATTGTTCGGCATGACATGTTGACGTTGAAAAAAAAGCGAGCCCGGTCGAAAATATTAACTGACAAAAGAATGTTAAATCGCATTCCCGGGCGCGTGTCCGAAACAACACAGCCGGGCATGCATTTTTGAATTTGTGTTTTATCAAAATTAAATTTTCGTGACATTATTCGAATATACGCAGGGTCGATATTATTTGCGCCCCGGAAAGACGCCAAATTTTGTTGCCGTTCCGTGACGCCGAATTTTCAAGTCTCGCAACTACGATGCCGGAATTTAAATCGGCGTGTCACATAGTTTATATTCAATATAATATGAAATACCAGGGATTAAATCAGAGTGTCAATAAACGGAGTGCAAAAATTATTTTGAATGTTTTATTGAGTTTACATTTTGCTCGGGAAACATGTTTGCGTTTTGTAAGATTTGCCATTGGCCAAACTCGTGTTTCAAATCACAAGTTGACGATCAAACATTTATTTACTGACGTTTTTCTTCGAAGAAAACATCAATTTGTTGATTCAACATTGATAAAGTCGCCATCTCTATTGAGATAAAATAAGTTATCTTGATGTATGAAAACTTCCTTCGACTAGGATATTCGTTCGGTAAATGTTACAATTTGTTTCACAACATTTCTTTCCTTATTTTTGTTATGAAAAATTTGTTTTTTCGAAAGAAATTTTCCAAAGGAAATAAAATAAATAAATAAAAGCAATTGAAATTGTGAAATTATTAAAAAATATAGTTGAATTTATTTCAAACATTATTTTCATAACGATTTGGAGCAGGTTCATAATTTTAACTGAACTGTTTTTCATTACCGAAATTCGCTCATTATATACTCGTGGGTTTTTACATTCACTTTTCCGAGGCACAAGGATGAGTTTTGAATTAGATTTCCAAATGTTCGTAAACAAAGCAATAAAATGATACAACTTTTGAGTTTTATGACTTAGGCTAGATAATATTGATTTTAGAAAATTAGGAAATACTTTAGTATCGAAATATCTTAGTCCCACATGGACGAAAATGTCAAAATATTTCAAAATATATTTCACGTATATTTTATATATTTAAAATATATTCGTATATATTCTATATATTCTCATTTTTAAATTATTTATAAACCGGCAATAAGTTGTACAAACGTAATATAAAATTAATATAAATAAAAAAAATACTATATTTGTATAATAAATATAAATTCTATAGAAGATGATTCTATACAATTAATGAGGTAAGGTAGGCGAATACATTACATCGAGTGATTTTTCAAAAACTTTTTTTAGTAATTTCTCGAACATCCACAATGTATTTTTTTATCTCTACCTATATTTCTATCACATTAGTATAACCAGAACGAAAATATATTTTGAAAATATAAATAAAATATATTTTTTGTATGTAAAATATATTCCGGCAATAAGTATAATATTTGTTTGGATTTTTTTATAAATTTCATCAAATAAATATATGAATTATAAAATAAAATATATTTTGTATATAAAAAGTTTATAAAAAACGCCAGTAAGTATAATAAAACAGAATATATTTTCATCCACGAGGGAACATTTTGTCTGAAAAATTATTTTTTGCAGTTACAAGATGCAAAATTTTTGTATTCGACCATTTTAACTACGTCAATTGTTCAATCATTTTTGCATGAAAAAGGGTTTTTTTAGATGCGTCCTGAATATATCTTTGATGAGAGCTTGGATATCGCGTGAACCAGTGGATCAATAATTAATCACGAGCTATTTACTATTTCAGCAGAGGAGAGCGCAGCGTAAAATTCGAAGTACCGGACTAAATGCGATGCGTAATTGGATTTTTTGACTTAATGTACAACACGTGAATAGCAGGGTTGTTCTTTACAATGGGGAGGGCGCGGTGGCCGCGAACGTCGAGTCTCGCGTGGAAACAAGAGAGAATGTGAGCGACCGGCGGGCGGGACGTCGAGATGCGTCTGTGAAATTCAACCAAGCTGTTCCGCTGGTAATAATGGACGAGAGGCAAGCGTTGAAATGCAAATTAGAGAGAGCGGCTCGTGGACAGCTTGATACATGTGCGGGATTGTGGTTTCGCGCGACGCACACGCTACCTATATTCCCCCAGAATAAAGCACTTTGTTTTGGACTTTTGCAGTATAATGTCGCGCGCGCGATGAAATTCCAAGCTCGACGTTTTATTTGTCGATGCCTTTTTGTGCTAATGACCCTTCTGGATTAGACATTTTGTTTCCGTACTTTCCCGCCGACCGAAACATTTTATCAACTCGTATTATTCCAAGTTTTGAAACAAAACTTTCCTTTATTTTTATGGGTAAGGATTATTTTGATCCCAAGTTTTTATGTTTTGTATTGTTAAGGTTAATCCTCTTCCGACCAGCTGCCAAAACAAATGCAAATTAGGTTGGCAGCATGACTTTGATCTAGACTAATTTCAAAGTGTCAAATTTTAGGTGGCAGTCATATGTGTCTGTCTTCATTGCATTACCTCGATGGCTCCTACGATGAGTGTCTCATTTCAAAATATCGTAGAAAAGTATCTTGTTTCAAAACATTGTTGAAAACTGTCTTGTTTCAAAATATTGTTAAAAACTATCTCGTTTCTGAATTTTGTTGAAGTGTTCCGTTTCGTGAAATGAGACAGTTTTCAATGATATTTTGAATCAAGATAATTTTCAACTATAAACAAGATTAAATATAGTAAAATATAGTACACTGAAACAATCAGATTACACTAAGGTTGTTGTAGCAAAATATTGATGTTATAGAAATAAACAATTTATTATTTTATAATAATCTTTAATGATCAAAAAATGGTCGACCCGAATAAATCAAAAAGATATTTTACTTTGAATCTGACACTGCCTCGAAAACGTCATGTGTAAGAGTGAGATGCCATGTGTACTATGCAATTCAAGAAATCACCATTGTTAAGAAAAAATGCCAATAATTTATTCAAATAATAATAAAAAAATTGAATCTGACTTTTAACGCGAAGACCATAGATTCTGAATTATTTTCATATTTAGTTGCCAACTGCTATAGCAGCTTTAACAGTTTTATTACACGTATATAGATGGTTCATACAAAGAGTGTCTTGTTTCAAAATATCGTTCAAAACGAGATAGTTTTCAACGATATTTCCAAACAAGATACATTTCTACGATAATTTGAAACAAGATATTTTGCTAAGATATTTTGAAACAAGATATTTTGCTACGATATTTTGAAACAAGACACTTTTCGTAGGAGTCATCGACATGTCTATAGTAAACAAAAAACAAAGAAAAAACAAGAACGAGCACATTCGTGTTCTAAAAAGTATCTGTCGTCATCTACTGTACTAGCTACTACTACTATATACAGCTAATTCAAGTTGAATTGTCTTCAATAAAATTTATATATCCACTACAGAATGAGGTTATGTTCTTATTTTCGATCTGAATTTCCATTTTAAAAATACTGCTCCGTCGACGATAAATTGATATATATTTTTCAAAATATAAGATAAAAATAAATATTAATTCAAGTATATTTTGACATTCGTCTCTTTCTTATTACTTTCCATATTTTTTATATTTTGTAATTGCAAAAGTAAAAAAACTGAGTGATTCGTTAAGAAATTGTGGAGGAGTATATTTTCAAGCCATGCAATTGAATGAGACAATAAAATGTCGGAATAAAGATATATCCTGTAAATGGAAATTTATAATTAGATGCTACTAAAACGTTGAGTGGATGTGATTATAAGTCCGGATATAATTCCTAATTGGACGTCAGGGAATGAATCTAAACATATCTTCCACTCAGTTGCTTTTGATGAGAATGTTTTTTTTTTTTTTTTTTGGAAACAAGTTTCATCCTCGAGCGAGCGGAGCTTAATTTCTCGGTATATGTTTCGTTGATCTTTTCCCGAGAGATCAAGCGACCAATTACCGTGTCAAATTTACAGCGAGTCCTCTCGACTGATCTGTGTAAATCAATAGCTAACGTCGCGCCAGTCTTTTCAGGTTCTTTTCCATAAAGACGACGATATTTCATTCTTTTAGCGACGGTCCACGTTTATGGACGTCGCTCGTTCAATCGCTCGTTTTTCCTCACTATCCGCCCATTCATCTCGTTACACCACTTATTATGGTTAATATCCCTTGGTCAGTGCGATTGTTTATGTTCCAACTTACGACAAATTATTTGGATCTCAAAAAAATAAAAAAAAGGGAAAACTATGGTTATAAAAAATGACCAATTTTGTTTCCCAGAAATTAGATAGAATTATTATAAAAATATTTAATAAATAAGTGAAAAAAAAATTGATAATTGATTTCTTGAACAATTTTTTGAGTTTTAAATTGTGCATTGTTTGCTTATTAGAGGAGATAGTCAGGACGAAAAAGTTTTAATGGGATGATTTTTTTTCATAATTACACAAAGTTGTACTTATGATCATATTAAATAAAACTTGAATAATTCAAGAAAAAAAGCCAGTTACAAAATGTTTAACAAAACTTATTTGAGACACTCCATAAAAACTTTTAAACTTTGTTTTACATTTTAAACTGGGGGTGTATTTAAAACTTCCTTTAGCAAAATTTAAAAATTGCATGAACGATTGTGACTTGAAAAAATAATAAGCGTTCGTTGAATGTTAAATTAACTGTTGCTTGTTTGAGATGCGACATGTACGCTGCTGAAATATGATCAACTTCTACGATATAAAATAAAAAGAATAGTTGAGTGCACTAAAACTGGCTTTATCCTTAAAAACTCCATGTCAACATAAAAATGTTGATGAAACAAAAATGTTTCATCAACGTTTCTTGAATCCCGATGAATTATTTTCCTACCGAGTATTTTATTAAAATACCAAAAATAATTTTTGTTTTTATATTTTATAATATTTTTAATTCTGTTCTTTTGAAATATAAAATTTTGAAATGGTACAAATTCAGTTCGATACATAACTTTCAGGTCCCGTAGCGCAAACAAAATTAATGAGACGTGAAAATTTTTTTTTAATAATTCACAATTGTTCCGTGTGAGTAAATGCATTATCGGGATGATTTAAAAATCGTACGTAGAATTTAATGCACGTTAATACTCCATCGAATATAATCCAGTGGCGTTTGTATATGCATGGGCGAAACATTTTGTATCGATTTATGGTAAATAACGAGCACTTTGACAACGGAAAGTACTTGAAATATCGTTCGAGCGGGACCTTTATTTCATTGTAACTCCCCACCCCAGTCGCCCTCCCCCCTTCTATCGCAGATTAAAAATTTGTTGCTTGGCATCGTGTAAATTGACGCACCGAAAAATAACCTGGCGTCAATTTTTGTTTATTCGCGAACAACAAAACAAATTATGTAACATCGTCTTTCGTGTCACACGTTTTAAATCAGCAAATATTTTGGCCCCAACCCTTGTAGAAATTTACGTCTGGTCCAACGTTGGGCCAATGTTGTGAAAGTTGAGTCAACTTTGGATGCCAATCTTCGGTCCAGAGATGGTAAATCTCTGGGATGAAACGCCCGACCATCATCGCCAGTCAACGTTGGCTTAACTCTTTTTGCCAGAGTTAAACCAATGTTGTTCCAATTATTGCCAGAGTTAAACCAATGTTGTTCCAATTATTTAAAAAATTGAATTATTTTATTTATATTGACAATTTTTGTATGGAATTATTTTGAGATAATTATTTTTATGATTTATAGTCAGTGTTAGAAATTTTAAGTCTGATGAATTTAAGGTTGTTTGTTGGTTGTGAGGTGGAATTCGAACTCTCGTCCTTCGGATCTGTAGTCCGCTACTCAATCCATTGCTCCATCGGCTGTCTTTGCACATGTTGTGTAAATGTGCTACTCACTTATTCAGAAGATTTAACTGTTCCAACATTGGCCCAACGTTGGCAACCGATGTTCCAAGCTAATGTTGGATAAACATTGGATGACACCATTATATAAATGATGTATGACAAAGGTGGTTATCAGATTCTGGCAATTCAATTTGATAAACATTGGTACAACGTC
>JAPYZS010001143.1:0-38403 GCA_030522925.1 Trissolcus japonicus | reverse complement strand
CAATGTTGCTACAGTGGTTAGAAGTTAGTAAATTTTTTTGCAAATTTTGTTACATTGAATAACTCGATCGTAGCGCCATCTGTGCAGAGTAGAAAAAATTTTTGTCGAAAGAATTTTGAAGCTGACATTCCAAGCTTTGATTTGCACAAAGAAAAACTGTTTTTCGTTGGAAATTGTCAAAGTTATGACTGTTTAAATTTTGACATTTTTTTCGGACATTTTAGGTGGCCCGTTAATTTATTTGCGAAGTGTAGTTAAAGAATTTAATAAAATTAACTTTTTTACAAAGAGTAATTCATTCTGATGTTTTCAAACATATCTCAATGATTTAGAGGGGTTGTAAAGTCGAACAAATTTTTAAAGTTCACTGAAATATATATTATAGAATAGATCTTGAAATGAAAATTTTTATATATGTCTTCATTAAAATAATAGATATATAATAGATTTTATTACCAGTTACATCACTGGGACACTTTTCACAATTTTTACCCCAGGCTTTACCCATCGTACAGCAGCAATGTTTTTTTGTCAGGAAGCCTAGTCTCGGAGCACTACATTTCCCATAACGGTATTCGTCGTAGCAACTATCCTCCCTTACATCAATGCATTTTAGAACATTAGGTTTTTCACTCAGTTTAAATCCAATCGGACATTCACAGATAACACCACCTTCAGTATTGATACACTGACCATTATCACAAATGTCGCGACTCACAGCACATTCGTCTATGTCTAATGTGAAATACATCAAGTGGTCAGTAAATAATTATACAATCAACTAGTTGCTGTTATAAGTCAAAGATGTAACAACGATTACACTTACCTAAGCACTGTTTTTTTTCACGATCCAATTCAAATCCCGGAGGGCAGGAGCAAATGTAAGAGCCCATCGTATTCTGGCATTTACCAGGAGATGGACATAAGCCAGTTATCTGAAGATATTGACAAATAAGGTATGTATGTACAATCGGAAGTAAATGTATTACTTTCAAGTACGTTATATTATTTTATTCAACTGAATTTGTTCTTCGCTGCGTAACATCCCAAGTAGAAATCCAATCATGACATGCCAAAAACCAGGGCCCAATCTGGATTAAGCCAGAAAATCTTGATGAAAGGAATACTGACTGGGCCCTTACCAAGGTCAAGTCAGTATTCCTGACTAGGCATTGGTACAATGCGTCACACCTGGCATTCACCATGGCCTGGTCGGAGTTCCACTTTCGTTTTTATTAATTAAATTAAATTAAATAATTTTTGAAATTTATTTAAATTATGCGAGTTGATACATTAATTGATTGATAATTTTGTAATTATTATTTTATAAAAGCAAATTGATAATTAGTAACATATTTTTCTATATTTATGACAAACATCCATCGTATGAGCGGGTTTCACAATAAGAATCATAGACTGGAATGTACTCGTAGCCCAGTGGATAAGATAATGTTTTTATCACCTCGTAGGCCGGGTTTCGAATCCTTTAACATCAAATCTAGTTTTTCAATAGAAATCTCAGTTTAATTGATTAAAAATCAAAATAAATTAATCAATGACGAAAGTAGTATGAATTAGTTAATTAACCATTTTTTTATTCATTAATTTTTGATGGTCATTCTGACCAAACCCTAGCCTGGCCCTGGTCGGGTTAAACGGGATTCCTGACTGGGGCATAAAAGATACCAGGCATGACACTCATACACAGTGCTACCCTAGAATTACATGCCGAGTCCTTATCTGAACGCATGGTTTCCTGGTCAGGCCTGGTTTCAGCCCGATCAACCCCTCTTAATTTTGAGAAAACGAGTTCCGATAGAACTCCAACAATTCTCAATGAAATTGAACAAAAATCAATCCAGCAATAGATTGATATTTAATCCAGCAATAGATTGATATTTAATCAATTGCTGGATCGATTTTGGTTCAATTTCATTGAGAATTGTTGGAGTTCTATCGGAACTCGTATTCTCAAAATTAAGAGGGGTTGAGCAATCACCTTAATACGCAAAAGTTCTATTATAATCCCGCAATTCGTAAAATTGATCATGACGTTTCGTGACGAATTCTGCTGAATGAGTTTTGTACATGATTTCATTCTTTTATATTATGTATAGTATAAAGACCTACCTCATGGCACTCATCTATGTCCCTGCAATGCTGAGTATCTTGTGCTAAAACATAACCATCAGCGCATTCGCAGTAAAACGAGCCGATTGTGTTACGGCATCGACCGTTTCTACATAAAAATGGCATTATCCTGCACTCATCCACATCTAAAGCATATCCATAAAAAAACGTATACAAAATGTCACATGAATAAATTGTATAAATGGCATTATATCTCGTTTACCAATACAATCATTGTTGAGACTGAGTTTGAAACCGTCGTAGCATTCGCATTTGTAAGAGCCTAGTGTATTGATGCAAGTTCCATTGTTGCAAACGTTGGCGTGCCGTTGGCATTCATCAATGTCGACGCAAGCATCTCTATTTCTTGTTAATGCAAACCCCGGGTGGCAAACGCATTGAAAACTACCCTGAAAGTTGTTGCAAACTCCATTTGCACAAAGACCTGTTCTTTCAAAGCATTCATCAACATCCACGCAATCGCGCTTGTTCGGACTAAGGATGTATCCAGGAGGGCACACACATTCAAAATATCCTTGACGATTGATGCATTGAGCATTACCAGAACAAGGACTTGGCACTTGTTGGCACTCATTTTGATCTATGCATTGATGCGATGCCTCATCGTAAATGTATCCCATATCGCAACGACATTCGAAGCTGCCAGGTGTGTTAATACAACGACCATGTGTACACATCGTAGGCATCAATAAACACTCATCTATTTCTTCTGAGTGGTTCGTTATCGGATTCATTATTTGACCCGGCACCATGCCACAAAGAATTTCATGTTCACCTGTCGTAACATGTGAATAATATTAATAATAACGACAAAAACGAATGATAATAAATAACTGATATAATTCTACTATTTTGAAGTAGACATACGACTTGTTTCGGTTGGACATCTTTCACACGGATTTCCCCAAGCCGCACCCATAGAACAACAGCAGAGCATCTTTGTTTGAGGATGCATCATAGGATTAAAACATTCACCTGCCTTGTAACTTGTATAACAAGTTTCTTTTCTCATGTCCACACATTCTTCTGAGAAGAAGAGCGAGAAAGACACACACAGACAGGGAAAGAAATCAATCTATATATTTTTATACATTACATAGTTGATACAACATATAGTAAAAAATGTACTCACTACCACCTGGCATAGTCATGTAACCTTCAGGACACTCACAATGATACTTCCCTTTGTCGTTGATACAAATTCCAACTCCGCAAATATTTGGATGCAACGCGCATTCATCAATATCTGAACGTTCAAAGGTATGAATGAGTACACATGAGTAGAACATTTGCAATGCGTATCAATGTTCATGGACAATTTAGTATGTTCAACTTACCAACACAACTAATCTTATATTTATCCAAAACAAAACCTTCATTGCAAGAGCACATAAAGCTTCCAAAAGTATTGGTACAATGTCCGTTCAAACAGACTGTTTCATAATGTTCTTCACACTCGTTGATATCTTCGAGGATGACAGTTTGCTGATTAGGAGCGTAGCCCGATCCTCCAGGGCAAAGTTGTTCGAATTGCTTGCTACCTTGCTTTGGACAAGGATCGCAACGGGGACCCCATGCATTACCAACGCTACAACAGCATGTAGCTTTAGTTACAGATGATAGGATGTCGAATGAGCAACGAGGTCGACCATCTGGGTAGTAATCCCCGGCGTAACAAATTGATTCTCTTCTATCTAAAACAACCCAATAAATATACATATATATATATATATATATATATATATATATATATATATATATATATATATTTATTTATTCATTTATTAGCAATTAAGCACCTACGGGTGACTTACCGATACATGCGTTCCCAGCTGGAACCAACTCATAATCCGGTGGACATTGACAAATATATTTTCCATGTGTGTTAATACACGTGCCGTACTGACAGGATTGAGGATTTTCACACTCGTTAATGTCTGTGCAGTTACCTCCTGAGCCATCAAGTTTGTAACCTTCGTTACACTCACACCGAAACATGCCAAAGACATTCTCGCATCTGCCATTAACGCAAAGATTGTTGAATAATTCACACTCGTCAACGTCAACGCAAGCTTGCTCGTTATTCTCATCAGTATGAACGAATCCCATATCACATTCGCACCGAAACGAACCCGGATAATTCAAACAGCGGCCGTTTTCACAAAGGCTGGTATCTTCTGCACACTCGTCTATATCTTTGCATGAGTACCCGTCGCCTCGAAAGCCAGCATCGCAGACACACTATTATTGTATCATGAAAAAACGTTTATTCCTATATATAATAATAACATTGAATAATTTAAAGCTAAATTAAAATGTGTGAAAAAGTGATTAGTTGTTACTTTGAACGATCCTTCTGTATTGATACATTGGGCATTAGAATCACATCCTCCATTATTCATCAAGCACTCGTTTATGTCTCTGCACTCTATCCCGTTTCCAATGAAACCATCGTGACAAGTACACTCGTATGATCCAGCAGTGTTTCGGCATTCTGCAAACTCACTGCAAGAATATGCATTCAGCATGCACTCGTCGTCGTCGGTACAAGCAGGACCTTGTTGTGGTTTCACAGAGTAACCATCCTCACAACGACACTCAAATGATCCAATTGTGTTTTGACATTCACCGTAGCCGCAAATTCCAGCATGAGTGATGCATTCATCGATATCTTAAATATTGAATTACATGTGTTGAACTTCGATGACAAGAAAACTAAATGATTCTGTTGCTGATACCAAGTTCTAGATAGTACCACATAATAAATTAAAATTTATCGTTTGGCACATTTCCATTTGGCAAATTTATATTTGACATATTTGATTATGCATGATTTAGTCTAATTGAATCTGTCCAGACATGAAAAATTTCCTGAATTCAATCAGATCTATTCATTTTCCAGTTCTGATCAAACCTGAAATTGAACCTAATTCGACAAAATGTTGTCTGATCATGTAATATCAGACATGAATCGACAATAAACTTTCTAAAACTAGGAGAGAGGAAATTTTATTAGGAAATTACAAACTGAGTTTTGACAATTCAAGATTCCATTCCTCAAAAATAAGGATACTGAAGGTTTTTGCTTTATTATATAAAACCGCAAAATTAAGAAATGACAAGATCTAGATATTATGCTCACCTATACAAGTATTGCCTTCTTTTCCGATCAACAAGCCATCTCTACAAGTGCAAGCATATCCATGCCGAAGGTTTGTACACTCGCCACCATTACAAATACGTGGATTTTCGTTGCATTCGTCAATGTCAGAACAAGATCGACCATCAGGATTAATACTAGAGCCAGGCCTGTGGAAAAATGTTGCTATAACCTAGAGATGTTCGGTACTAAAGAATAGAATAATTATTTAGAAAGACAAAATACATGTACGTAACAAAAATTGTATTCATGTTTTTTATTTTATTTATTCAATTATTTATTTTGAAAATTTACACCTGTAATTACGCCATTAATTTTAACTCTTTAAACTTTAACCCGAGATTTAGCACACAAAATGAAATTACATCAGTACTCAAGTCAAAATTTTCGACGTCTTTTTGGCCTAAAAAACATTTTTTGTCTTTTAAATATCTATTCAACCCCTCAACTCATTGTCAGAGGAGCCTCTCCACTTTACACACTCCATCGACCCGCCCTTGGGCCAGCGCTGTTTAGATATAAAAACTAATACACGCGCACTATTTTTTTGCTCACCCATAGACGATTCGTGCTACTCCAGACAATGAATTAAAGATTTTTTTGAACCTGTATCGGAACTCTTTTCATCATCGATTGAATTTTAAAATTTTGATGATTTATTTTGAAACTCTTTTAAGTCTCTTCAACCTCTGAGTAATGAATTTGACTCATATCAGTATCTTTCTATCTTCGTACACGAAAAAAAAATCTTCGGGGCGACTGTTTCACACAGTCGTAAAAGTTTTGGCAAACAATTTTTCGTTTTAAACAGTCGCTACGAATTTACGACATATTTGGTTATAAGACGTCTCTCATAGATGTGTACACAGCTGTAAGAGATGTGGAATGCGTTGATGACAGCTGCACGCCAAACGCGTTATACGTTGATGTTAACGTTAGCGATTTGAGGTTAATCTCACTTAATTTGTGTGGATATATGTGAATGCATCTGTCATTAATATATTGTTTATTAAAAAAAATGTTGATTCAAATTGGATTAACATCGAATTTTCATAGAATTAGTAAATTAGCAATTCACATAAGTAAATAATAATTTTTGTAATTATAATAATTTTCTTAATTACAAAAATTTTATAGGATTATTAATTGTATTTTATTATTCTATAATTATTATAACTCCCGGGAAAAAAAAGACCTGAAAATAGTCCTGATTATTAGGTCAAAATATATCAAATTATATAAAATTTTATCTGATTCATGTCCGATTTTACATGATCAGACAAAATTTTGTCGAATTAGGTCCAATTTCAGGTCTGATCAGAACTGGAAAATGAGTAGATCTGGTTGAATTCAGGAAAATTTCCATGTCTGATTGTGCATGATTTAGTCTAACTAAATCTGTCCAACTTTATAATTAAAACGATTATTATAATTAAAAACATTCAAGCTAACTTTTTTTATAAACAATTTATCAATGATAGATGCATTCACATATCCCCATACGTTAAGTGAGATAAACGTAAAATCGTTAACGTTATCGTGAACGTGTATCGCGCGTGGCGTGCAGCTTTCATTTAACGAAATGAATGTAAACATGTTTCTAATCTTATATAAAAATTTCCCATCACAATTGTCTTATATTTTTTATGAAATTACTTTTTTCGCGAAAAATTCACAGCAAAAATAATGTTTTAAATGAAACGTTTTTGTAGTTACTTTTTAAACATTTCAAAATGTTTTCCTATCGCATTTGTATTCTGAACATTTTGGAATATTCAAAAAGAGACTACGAAAACGTTTCATATAAAACATTATTTTTTGCAGTGTTTTAGCTGGGAAATTTCTTGATTTTCTTCGGTTATTTACTATTCGAATATAAGAATTTTCTGTTTCAATTTTCCTAATCAATTTTTATTGTTAGGAATCGCTAAGAACCCCCCAACACGGGCCGCATCCCATAAAGGTTTTTAGTATTGATAAAGGAATTTTGGCATTTTTTTAGATTTTTCATATAAATTAACCCGTGCCGAAATGAGGTTGAATATTTAATGGTATTTATCATAGTGTTTGGGTCTGTTCACGATCAAAGTATTGAAACTCCGCTTTTTGATGAGTTTTTTTGATCGCTGAATCCAAATTGTAAAGTGAATGTTTAAATGAATTTTTCAATTTATTCATACAATAATACTGTTGAGAAAAATAGGTCTGAAGAAATTATCCCTGACAACCACCGTTTATGTAAATGGTTTACATAAAATTTGAGTAAATGTAACTCCTCATCGTGCTGCATTATTTACATGAATCGTTTACATCGAACAATTTTGGGTCGAAATTAATAAACAAATGAAAAAAAGAAATTTATGTAAATGTTGACAAAAATGATGTAATTTGGCAAAAATTTTATAGATATTTTTGTCAAATATACAATATTGACACACATACGATATAAACAGCTGTCATATATGGAAAAGTTGATTTTGACATCTAATTTGATTTCAAACGAACTTTGAAAATCGGAATTTTTTAATAAAAACATAACAGCTGTCAATAATTAAAATGTCAATTTTCACATCAAATAGTAAACAGCGCGCGCTACATAGTATATACATGGTTTAATTTTTCAATTTTTAACTGCACATTTTCACCTGGCAAAAATAAAGCAACAAACTGTCAAACTGACGAAGTTACGCATGAACTTGTCCAACGGTCCGATCCGCGGCCAACTTGATCCTTCATAAAACTTTTTCAAGATGGAATTCGAAATCTGCAATTTTTAAAATCTTAAGAATCTCAAATTTGAGATTTATTCATCAGAAATTAGCAGATTTACAAGTCTTTGGTCGTGAACAGGTCCAAGTACTACTCTGTAAACTCGAATAAGTGAAGCTCACTCAATAAAAGTGAATATACACGTACAATAAGTCCATAGTCTTCCACCAATTGCTAAAAGTGAAAATTTTCACTTATGTTGAGTCAAAATTACAATGAAATTTTTACTTTTTGCAATTGGTGGGAGACTGGATTTATTCGAATTTAGAGAGTATGTTGAATGTCATGAAAAACGCGCGTCAATTTATTGCACTTGTACGATGAAAGAAAGCTTATAAAAAACATGGTTTTTTACTTCTTTCATGTATTTTTCCTCTTAATACATAATCTGATTAAATACCTGCAGGTACAATAAAAACTACCGGGAGTATTGACGCAAGCTTCCTCACAACCTGCGTTATTTTCCAGACACTCGTTTATGTCCTCGCAGTGAGTTTTGGAAGACGTTTGACGGAAGCCATCATCGCATATACACTGATAAGTTCCCATCATGTTTTCGCAGGCTCCGTTCGAACAGATGCCACTTGTTCTGGAACACTCGTCGATATCTTTGCATGACTGCTTATCAGGGGCTAGCTCGTGACCTGAAGGACAAAGGCAGTCGTAACTTCCATCTGTGTTAACGCACGTTCCTCCACGACAGAGCCCAGGAGTTTCGTTGCACTCGTTTATGTCTGAAATTGTATTAATTAACATAATCTCAAGTTCTTCATCAACAATTAAATAATCCCAGTTGCATTGACATAATATTTTATATATGCATAAATAAGGCTCGTTCTTTAGAAATTATCTTGTCTTATTCCTTAAAAAGTAGAAAAAAGGTAGAAAATTCATGACATTGATAGTGAAAACAATTGTTAAATCGACAATGTTCGAACAATTTATTTTATTTATAAAAAATGATATTAATAATTTTTATAACAGATGGACTAAGCGGAAATGTTAAAAAAACCAGTTAATTTATTTTTCATTAAACATTATTATTTAATAAGTTTTGCGCGTTTGGTCCATAATCGTTAATAACTCGAAAATCTAAAAAATGGACTCATCTTGTTATTTCCAGAAGCCACAGAAGTGATACAGTCATTTTGTATTCTTACGATTCTAAATGATACCATCAATTATTAGACATTTCCAAATTCTTCAAAAATTATTAATATTCAAAGTTTTCACTGCAACCCCACAGTCATTTCTTACAGTCGTAATATACGAAATAAATCTCTTAACGACATACCCATACACACTTTCATGATGTCACTGCTTCTATATCCGGGATTACAATCACATTCAAAATGACCAGGAGTATTTCTGCAAGTCCCATTTCCGCAAACTCCAAACAGTATTCCGCATTCGTCAATGTCTAAAATCGCAGGTTGAATTATTTTAAAATTGGTTTTACATAGAAATAATAATAATAATAATAATAATAATATTTATGTATAATACTACGTAAACAAGGGTGTATTGGTTCTAGAAAATCAAAAAAAAAAAAAAATAGCTATTGCACGAAAAAAAAAATCTTCGTGGCAACTATTTTGCGAGAGTTGTGAGAACATTTGTGGCGACTGTTTAAAAAAAATTTCTTGTCGCAGCTTTTACAACTGTGTAAAACAGTAGCTAATCAATCTTCTTTTAACCTAATACACTCTAATATGCGCAGTAGTACATAATAATTTACCATTGCAACCAATCCGGTTTTCGTTTAATACATATCCTTGATTGCATCTACATGTGTAACTTCCCATTGTATTCTTACATCTTCCATTCTTGCAAATATCAGGAAACTCAACGCATTCATTTATATCTTGTTTGTCACCAAAACCAGCTCCTCTAGAGCACAATTCAGCGAAAGCACGAGTACCAAGCTTGGGACAGAATTCGCATTTACCATTACCCCATGCACGACCAACTGAACAGCAGCATTTGCTTTTAGAATATCTACCCTCGATGGGACTCAAGCAGCGTCCGTGCCTATGTTCCATGAAACAATTTTCCTCTCTCACATCAATACAAGTTGCATCTACCAAACATTATTCGTATTATTATTAATATTGTTATTGTTATTATCAATATCATTATTATTATTATATGTTATAATTGTCTTACGCGTTGAGTCCAATATAAGTCCCGGGGGACATTCACATCGATAAGATCCTTCAGTATTGACGCAGGATCCCCCTTTACAAATACTCGCATCCAATTCACATTCATCTATATCAACGCAAGTTTTGCCGTCCAATTTAGCGTATCCCTTATCACATTCGCAAATTGAACGATCACAAATTTCACAAGGACTACCCCAAGCTAAACCAACCGAACAACAGCATTCTGATTTCAGTGCCAATTTCGTCATACTGTTTTCACAACGACCATCATGTACCTTACTCCAGCAAGATCCTCTTCGATTATCTACCACAACCATCATCATCAATGAAATAAAAAAAAAATAAAAAATTACGTATGAATAATATTTTTGTAAACCAACCTATACACACACGTCCAGTATTGTCTAGCATGAAACCAGACGCACATTCGCACTCGTATGAGCCAAAAGTGTTGATGCAAACACCATTGATACAAACGTCTTGACCCAATTCGACGACACATTCATCCACATCTTCACACATTTTTGATTTTGTGTTATAAATAGTTCCAGTAGGACATATGCACTGTAATAAATATAATAAAATAGAAGCTATAACAACTGTTTGAGTTACAGTTTAAGAGATAGTCATAAAATCGTGTCTTATATGCCCAAAAATTTTTATTAATGACAAAAACATAGTATAGGAGACCGTAAAGTGAGCCCCGTTGGCCTACTAGTGGTAAAGTTGATGACCCTGTGTCGTGAAAGACAAACTATGGTATAAATTTTCAAAAAAACTAATAATCAGCTAATGTTTTTATTTTGTCATTTTGGATTCTCCGATGCTACGTATTTTCGGTAGTAAAGCCTTTTTGGACAATTATATGAAATAATTATTGTATCAAAACCTGAAAGCTTCCCGGTGTATTTTTACACTGACCCCCAGTGCAAAGAGATTCTTCAATGTCACATTCATTTATGTCGGAACAAATTTTTCCCGTCGGATCGACCACATATCCATGGTCACAGATGCACCGATAAGTTCCCATAAGATTATCACAGCCACCATTTATACATATATTAGGATTTTGAGCACATTCGTTTATATCTGAACAAAAAACATAAACAAATTAGTTAATGATTAGCGTCATTTACTAAAAAAAAAAAAAAAAATAAATAAATACACTTCTATAGACGTGCTCTGTGAATTGTAGTACCATCTCCGTTGTAAGTCATGCCTGCACCATGCGGGCACAAATAATCAAACTCAATTGAACCTGGCAAAGGACATGGTTGGCAGTTCGTTCCCCAAGCCATGGGTTTTCCCAAAATTACTGTACAGCAGCAACAACTTGATTTAGTAACAGCAGTTGATGCAGGATTCGAACATTGGTTGTCTTTGTACTCGGAGAAGCACAAATCTCTTTTAGTATCTGATAAACAATCAAATGATGATTACTCGCATTTTTATTTTATGATGATGATAAAAAAAATAGTGTGATTGCATATGATAATACCTAAACATGTCCTTCCATCTGGTCCGAGATAAAACCCTGCATTGCATTCACACTTGTAGCTTCCTTGTACATTTGTACATCGACCCCCTTGACACGGTGAACTCTGACACTCATCAATATCTAAAAAAAAATGATATGTTTGCTAAAACTTATCATCACCAAATTATTATCCATTTATTTTCATTCAAATGATCAACTCATTAATGTTGCGACATACCTACGCAATGACTACGATCGGGACCCAGCCTGAAGCCAGAATCACAAACGCATTTAAATGATCCTTCCATGTTGACGCACTTTCCATTTTTGCACATACCACTTGTTGCACATTCATCCATGTCAACGCAAAATGTGTTGTCTCTGGAAGCTGTGAAACCGGGCTCACACAAGCATCGGTAGGACCCCGGTGTATTTTCGCATCGACCATTTAGACAGATGCGAGGGTTTTCCGCACACTCATCTACGTCTGATGATTCAAATGGGTTGTTATACAAACAATAATAGTACCAACTAAATATATATACTTAATACTGTGTGCTAAACAATAATTTAATTATAACAATTTTACCTATGCAGGCATTTTGAGATGGTAACAATATGAAACCATCATTACATTTACATTGAAAGGATCCATTCATGTTGGTGCATATGCCGTTGGCGCACATTCCAGTGTCCTGACATTCGTCATGATCTAATAAATCAGAGATATTGAATCAAAATTTTGAGCGCATTACAGAGAATTGTGTTATAATACCAATTGAGAATCATTTACCGGAACAATATTTGCCCTCCCCTGAAACAACGAATCCTGGTGGACAGTCACAAACGAAGCTCCCCAGTGTATTTTCGCAAGTGCCTCCTTGACAATAGCCCAATTTACATTCATCCGTGTCGTCACATCGGCCGTTTCTCTTTTTTTCATAGCCTACGTGACACTTGCACTCGTAGCCTTCTTTAGTGTCTAAGCATGTACCATGACCACAGATGTCAGGTCGCAGGGAACACTCATCTATGATTAAGTCTTGCGACTCTACACACAGCTTTTTATGGCTCTCTAACAAAAGTACAACATTTTCACATATTACATATTACATACACAAGTCACGTATATACAATTACTTACCACTTCCAATTACAGGACAGACATAGCATTCATCACCCCAGCCTCTACCCATGTTCTTGCCGCAACAACAGTCTTTCTTGCTTAATCGATGGTCCAATTGATTATCACACTTTCCATTGGGGCCAATTGAAAGGTAACAGCTGCCTTGCCTTCCATCTTAAAACCCCAAATATCATTTATGATTAAAAATGTACGTATTAATGTCTAAGATGTATAAGCGTTATTTATAGCAAACTTACCAATGCAATGTTTCAGATCTTGACTTTGAATGAACCCAGGATTACAAAGACAATAAAATCCTCCTACAGTATTAACACACTGGCCATCCGAACAAATGCCTTGCTGTTGCTGACACTCGTTCTCATCCTCACAACTGTTACTTTCAGGATCCCGAGCTCGACCTTGTCCGCATTCGCAACTGAATGATCCAGGTGTGTTGAGACATTTACCCCCTTTGCACAATCCTGGTATGGCATCACACTCGTTGATATCTACAATAGTGATGATTTAAATAATAATAATAATAATAATAATAATAACAACAAGAAATAATGAGCAAAAGGAGAATATGATAATAATCTTACCGACACATTCACCCCGAGCTGTTTTCAGATAACCCGTTTCACAATCAAGTCGAGAAGGACATCTTTCGCAGGGATGTCCCCAAGCCTTACCAACCGTTGCGCAACACAGTTGTCTCGTGCAAAGCACACCTTCCAAACTAGCACTGCACAAGTTGTTGGTCAGCTTGGTGTAACAAGGCCCAGTTCGATAATCGGTTTCACATCGTTTTCCGGTGAAACCAAAAACGCACGCACAACGATCTGGACCAATACACCTTCCTTGATTCAAGCAAACTTGTCTGCAAATTGCTGAAAACGAATCACGTTGACTGTGTATGTGAATTAAATTAAATTACTATATTAATAAGTTTCTCTAATAAGCAACACCGGAGTAAAAGTGAAACAAGTTCGGAAAGTTAAACTATTTCCAACTATTTCAGTAAATTTCAGTAAACAAGACCACATTAAATGTATGTATGTAGAGCTCACAAAATAATAGTATACAAAATGGTAATATATAAAATAAATTTTCTTTCAAAATGAAAAAACCAAGTGTCACAAATCACCCGAAAATCACAATTATCCCGGTTAACCTTATAAGGTCAATAATTTAATACATGTTTTGCATACGTTCATGACAAAATTCTCCTTGATAACCAGGTTTGCATTTGCATCTACCGTCAACATCACACACACCGTGGACACAACGAATATTATTATTACACACACTCGTCGTCGAATGATTCCTATGACTTGTTCCATTATGAGTCAACGATTGTGGGAGATGAAATTTCGAATCACAAGACGGTGATACCACACCACCCTCACAGAGACAAATATTTGGTCTGACGCATCTACCTGGACCGCATCTTCTCGAGCATACAGCTGATAACAAATAATAATATATTTTAATGTATTAAGAAACTAGCCAACTATACATTTATCAAGTCCAAGGGACAGCAACTTACGAATCACACATAATCCACTATCCACTCTTTTCATCCAACCTGGACAACAAAAGTTGTTCGTTGTTCTTGAACGACAAACATTAGGTCTAAAAAAATCAAAAATATAATAAAATTAATGTTTTTTGATCAACATATTATTGATTTCTATTTGTCCTTTCTTTATCTAAAAGCATCATGTATTACTGTATAGAAACCATTCCGAAAAGTGAGTAGTGATGCGCAAATCTTGAATAAACAGAAGCATAACAAACGATATAGACACGTCGTCTCAGAACAAGGAGGCCATTCACTTCGAGCTTGGTAATAATTAACATCAGCTGCCGTATGCATGCGTGCGCGAACATGTGTTTGTATACCATATCATGGTATTGTGAGATGCCATACAAAAATTAATGAACCGTCAGAAATCTGCGCGACATATTAATTATGTGATCAACAAAATGTGTGCAAAATACAAACAAACAAAAACTTGTTGGTTTATCAATTTAATTGTGCATAGCTTTTGCGATCTAATTATTATTTAAAATGACATTCAAAATGAATGGTCCTAAAATTCAAAGCGCAAAGAAATTCATCAACGCACTGATAATAACTGTGTTCTGTGTGTCAACCAACAGATGAATCGAATAAAAAAGGAAAAAAGTACCATACTAACGAGGGATTACTTTGTGCATTTGGGATTATATTGTAATACCCATGTCGTTGTTTCCAATTTCTAGATTTATGTTTCGGAAACACGTTAGGATTTAATGTTGAATCTTTCCTTAACCACTCACTCACTGTTTTACGCAATTTTTCTGTTAGCATTCAATTTTTGAACGCTACAATATTTATACTGTGTTTCGCGATTTCTTTGAATCATTTTATTTACCATTTCCAGCACACTACACATTTCACTATGTACACAGTTACCCCAAACGAACTTGACTTGTTGAATGACGATTAGTTTAAATTAATTGTTAACAGTATATACAACTTTTGCATGTGAAAAACAAAATACGTTTCCAATATTATTTAAAAATCTGTATATGGTAACATTTATTCGATTTCCGAGTTTAATAATATGAAAAAAATTTTATTTTTATTTTATTCACATATGTACATTTTTTAACAATAAATTACAAAAATCTGATAACGTGCAGAAAGTAATCCCATTTGACGGTGCAGTCCAGAATAATTTATAGCAACATTTATATTGCCCAGAAAAATTTGTGCGGTCAAACGCACTTTTATACCGATTCACGCATAAAAAAAATGTGTCGTTCCTCCTGTTTTGTATATACAGATATGTTTTAAATCAACAAACATGTTATCATAAAGATTTTTGAATAATAATTTTTGACCTTTCAACAGATTACTCTCATGCTCATCAAAGCGTTTATCAAGAAAAAGAAAAAAAATATATATATATATATAACAAACTAACCCCAGAGAGGTTCCAGATCGATCAGTCAACCTGCTCAACTGTTCCTGGATACTAATGTTCGTTAGGCTAAAACACAGCAGAGCGACGACACCGGTCCTTGTGATCGGTAACATTTTAATCAGCTTTTTTGTCTTTGTTACCGCGCTCTATTTATTTCGGTCATTTTATTCGTCCCTGTAGCAGCAACAACATCTTAATAATCTTTCCGTTATTAACGAAATAATCCATTGCAAACGTCTTGTCTTGCCACATAATAATAATTTCAGAATGATATTTAACATGTTAACAAATATTAAAAAACAAATGTATTCAATTCTTCAAACTCAAGCATTCTCTCATATTTTATAAGGCTAAAAGTTTAACATATGTTTGGACAGGAAGAGAACCGAGTCGTCTTTAAAATAGTTTTTGGTCCACGGAAAAACATATACTTATTTTGATAGTTGGAACATTCATCGAGTGAATTTTCGAATATTTTTGGGCCTTTAAATGTACAAATTTTTAATACGATCTTATTATAAAACACTTAGACACTTTGTAAATGTCTTTTCTTTCAAAACGTTTTATTTTAAGACACTATATTTCTATCTCTTGAACACAAGAAGAAACATTCTCTTTTTTGCAGTGTTGTGACCATTCTCTGAACATAACCGCGAACATCATTTGTATATGATGAATAATGTAAAGTAATGCTCGCTGATCAATTACAATTACATTAATGTTAATAACTATTATGATGAGTCATTTAAAGCCACTGCGAATCACAAAATTAATTATATGAATGATCGACCTTACGTCAAATAAATAAGATACAAGCATATTGCGTACCTGAAAATGTATGTTATCTATATAATTTTATTTGTTTAATAATTCTTTCCTTGGATAAATGTTGACGAACAAAATTTGAAGTCTGAATGGTGGGGAAAAAGGGCGAATCACCCCATCACAACTAAATTATCCGCATCAAATCACCGGTCAAAGTCATTGAAATTCGCTGACACAATTCGTGTTAACACACTTTGATGATGGTATATAATATTTGTTCGTTCTATAATACATAAGAACAAAGTCACACCGACGCCCGAAGCAAGACTGCCGAAGGGAACACAACCGAGCCACCCTGAAGATAAACTCTCCCCGCTCCATACGGCCAAGCAATCTATCCGGATGTACATCATCGCAAGACATGAAACCATTTCCTCCAAGTTTTTATCTCCGCGACTTATTTTAACCAGCTGTTGCCGTAGAATTCCAGGCGAACAACTAAATGTCTAAAAATATATACCTATATGAATTTGTTTGCTACACACAATTTCGAATATCCTGATTTGACATATTCTTCTTATAGTCAATGTTTTAACCTTTTTTCATTGTTCGAACATTTTTATTTATGACAATTAAAAAAAAAGAACAACAATTTACAAAATATATATTTTTCTCTTTTATTATATAGCGAATTCTTATAAATTCCTATATATAGATTTAGCAAGCCTTTTGTTCTTTTTTTTAACGTTGTTGTTACATAACGATGCACTAAGAAGAGAGAAGTTGCAGCTGTCACATCATTCATTAACGTCGTTGGTTCACGAATTGTATTTATGCGGGCGAGAATGCCACTCTCAAGACGATGTCCAACGAACTAGATACCTTACACATTAGTAAACTATTTGGAGAGGAATTTTAATTAGTTTCTATTTCCTCTGTGAATGACTTGGAGAAACGTTCTATATTACTCTACGAGAAACGGATTTGAACACAAGAATTATTATAAAATCGAGTTACAATGTACATACAACTTTTTTTTTCTGTCTACATGAATTGTATGCAACCAAGTATGTAACCAATAATAACATACTAAAGCATTAAAAAAATTTGTCACCGCTTCATAACTAATTAAAACATAGAAACAATGCAAATTTTTATTTTTTATTTATTGTTAAAAAATGTGTGATACATTTTGTCACAGTAAATAAGATATTTGGTTTCGCAATACATTTTCATTTTTTTTTTATATAAATTTTTTGATTGAATGATGGTAAACAACAAAATTTGTCTGTTCATTATATAATTGGCCAAAGACACACTATATTGTGTCCCGAATGAGAATTGTTACAAAGTTCATAGCGTATCATTCTGTCTTCCAAATCTCTTGAAACATTTTTTCACTCGATCAGTCATAAATAAGAAGCATCGCCTTTCTTTCTTTAATATATTGTACTCACACACATCACTCGGTCATTACGTACATATCGACACATAGTCGAAAACAAAATGTTGAACACAAATTCTGTTACGTTTACATTGTTAATTTTTGTTATATTTTTCAATTGGTGATCCCATACATTGCGCGAACAAGATTCATGCAATAATACAGCGCTTCTTTATTCTTGCTTGGACTTGGCGAATTCCTATAATTTAGCGATTTACATAACTTTTATCATTTTCCGTTTATTTTTCAAATAATTATTGATTATAATTCGATAAATAAAATTCTTAACATATATAAGACCACATAAGAGATTCAAATAAACAAAGCAAACCTCGAGTGAATAATATATGATCATAGAGAATCTCATATATTAACTTTGCTGTTACTATATTCCAAGAACATGAACCATTTTTTGACAATTGCATGCATTCAACATTTTTGGTTTAGTCTGATTGTTATTATTTTGAAAAAGTGCTTTAACAAGCTACGCAATGAAAATGTTCAATTGTAAACTTGATTTGCGCTTATAGAATGAAACAACAGGTTTCATGCATCAATGTATTGTTTCCACTAAAAATGAACAAACTGAAATATCAAATTTTCTTGGTGAGGATTATATATACTTGTAGGCTGTATTATATTACTATATTTCCCATCGAGCCACTATGCTGCGTTCATTTTTATTCTATCACAGTATGTAGATGTAGAATGAAACGTTTGTTGATACAAAATTTTTTGTTACATTCATTCAAATTATAAATTGTTACTGTCGAATATTTTCGTATCAATGGCATTGCTTGAAATATAAATCGACAAGTTTTATTTTGACAAATGCATTAGTTTATGACAAGGTATGTATAGTACATACATTATATGTATTATAAAAAATACAAAATTTTATCAAAAAATTCAATAAATTAATATAAAAATAGCTTTATTTATATGCAATAACTATGTAACTAATCAATAATTCAAAAAAATTGTAACATGACGGAGGGTTACAAAAATTTTTTTAATACGTGATTCATAATCGCTTCATCTCATTTTAGTTGTATATTTTTTTGTTCAGCAATTTTTTTAGTTGCACAAATGTTTCATTAAAAATGATCATTTTGTAGATGTCCTATAAAATTTTAATTAATAAATAACTTTGCAAACATCCTTCGGCAAGTGTGTATATAAATATTATAAAGTTGAAAACGTTGTACAAAATACTGTTATAACAAACAAAAATGAAATGTTCTGTCATTTTTTTTTCACGTAATTAGAATGTAGAAAAATATATAGCTCGAGCAAATTATTTGCTTATCAAAACTATATAACATAGAAAACAATACGACTTTTTTCTCTAACAAACTTAAAAAAAATTGATTTCAATACTGAACGTATATGTACATATTATAAGCGAATGTAAGAGCGTGGACTTGTCATCACATGTAAATTGTTCGTGATAGTGAAACGCTCAACATCTTTAATAACAATCTTGAGCATCTTTAATCTTAGTGGCTGTGAAAGCATTTTTTTGAGTATAGAAATACTGAATCACTCTAGTGCATACATCGGACCAATATAATTATACAAACGAAAATTAAAATTTTGCCAATTGCCTTGTTTGGTATTTATTATTTTAGTTTTATTATTGTTGTTATTATTATTACTTTTATTATTATTACTATTATTATTATTATCATTATCATTATCATTATCATTATCATTATATCATGTTCTTTGCCTAGGTTTAAAGGACATTCTTTATAAGAGCAAGTAAATAATTGTCTCAAAAATTAAAAAAAAAGTCCAAAACTGTAAAAAAGACAAGTTGGTTTTTACAGCATATGAAGAATAAAATTAAAATCAAATTTAATGTTTTACTTAAAAATGCTAGTCTATATACTTTTAATATTGACACTAAATGGTCACACGGAGATCACTATTCATTCCCGTCTTTAAATTTATTGTGAATTTCAGTGGTTAAAATCAGCGAGCAAAACCGAAACGAAATAACGGTTTTCCGATTTGCAAATTGAATTGGTAAAACCAATTAAAAACCGGCTTCGAAACGGTTTTATTAAATTCTATATCTTTTATAAGGACATATCTCAATTTACATATCTATTTTATATCTCAAATAAGGACTGAAAAGTCGATATTGACTGTCGATTGTACAACATAACTGATCATCAGTTTTCGGTCGTAAAACCGTCAGTTCATTTTGTAGAATTATCAGTTGAGTCAAACAATTTCGATTATTTTAATTTAGGTGTTCTACTCTTTGTTTTTAAATGCATACAGTTGGTTTAAATCGTTGTTAAAATTTTTGAGGCTTAGTATTCCGGTATAGTGATTCACATTGTTTTACAGAGGTGTGACCATGTAGAGTTATAAAGTATAAATTTAACCATGGCAAATTGTTTTATAAATAAAGAGGTGTTACTCTCTTTCCAGTATAATTAATTTTTAAAATTAACATAGTCGTGGTTAATATTATCACCCGGTGTTAAGTATAAACATGACGTAAAAACATTTTTTAATACAAAATAAACTGATAATAAAACATTTCTACACCGATAATAAAATTGGATGTGAAAAATTGTTATATTGGATAGGGGATAACATCGCAGCAAATATGTTTTTCAAATTAAAGCATTTTTGCTTACAAATGAATTAAAGAAAATAAATTCTTTAATTTTAAACTTTATATAGTTATATATTTCATGAAATGATTGAATATATATCGCCTAAACGTTGATGCTTTTCTCAAATTTCAGCGGTTTTAAATCTTTTTTAACGAAAGCTTTTTAAAAAGTTGAAATATTTATCTACATATCTCTGATTTAATAATTATAAAAAAACGGTCGACATGACGGTAATAAAAAAAAACTTCATCGCAGAATCAATATTAGTGCAACGTAGTCATCAAAAACGTTGAAATCGATTCGAAATATATATTTGCATATTGTGGCAATATTTGCAAATTTTGAGACCAGAAACGGAGTTTGTTTCGTGCACTTTTCACACAACTTAGAAACATCAACATTAACGAATAATGTATAAGTGGAATTTATATTCTTTTTTAAAACTTGCATAGAAATTCTTTTCAAACCAAATGTTTTTCTATTATTTTGTCTATTACAACTTAAAGCGACGAATAAAGGTCAGTGTTTATGAAAAACGAGTTGAGGTCCTGTGTCAAAAATAAACATTGAAATACTAAATAAAATATATCGTTATATATAACATATGCGCTGCGCGCGTCACTTGAATTTAAAATTTTTATAAAGATAAAGAAATGAAACGAAGTTGATATTATAATTGTTTATTCGTAAAGAATTTCGTAAAATAGTACATTGTGCGGGTAGGAAGATGACGATCCGAGCCGAAGGCGAGGTTCGTCACCTACCCGCCAGATGTGACTCGTTTTTCTGTCGAGTAATACATTTTATTTTTCCTATTAAGACCTCAATAGGTTTTACTAGGTTTAATAGGTGTCAATAGGTTTTAGAATTTTTTTTGATATTTTCTCTACTGTCCTGAAAAGTACAATTTTTTACTACAGTAGCCTCCTTACTGACAAGAAAAGTGGCACTTTCCGCTACACTAGCTAGTATCGTGAAAAGAGCTATTTTCCAGACCAATAACAGACACGAAAAGTGGCACTTTTCCAGGTCGTAACAGAAAAAAGTTTATAAAAAGAGAAAAAAAATTATCATTACTTATTTTATTCTTCATAATAACTGGAATTAATATTTCCATAAATTAACTATGATTAATTTTTATATCAAAAAAAGTCAAAATTACTTTTGGATCACTATTTTTCAATTGAAATTGTTCCGCGGATGAAAATCGACCAAAATAAGGAATGAGGAACGAAAGTGAACTTAGCTGATGGTCGATTCGATTTGATACATGAAGCTAATTCAGAATGCAATCAACTTATTTCTCTTTGAGGATATGAATCGCCTAATATATTTTGTTTAGTCTTTCAATGTTTATTCATGAAACAGAACGCTAACTCGTTTTTCTTTATAAAAAACACCCATCCCTTCATTCATCCCTTCAAGTATCATTTACCTCAAAATGATTCTCATATAACCATATGATGCCTGTGCGCACGCCTTAGCCATCTCTCATCGCAAACTTTTTCTTAAAAAACGACTTTTTGTTCACCTTTATTTATTGCAATTAAGAATAATATGTACAACTAATTCAGAAATACTGTATTAACCTTTAAAATGAATCGTTGTTTGTGGACATGTGATACCTATGCTCGCATTAGCTCTCTACCATTCCCCATCATATTTCATCGTCTTATGGTCCTACTCTCTACAATCTTCTCTAGACCTGAAGTTGGCTGCTATCTCTTAGCGGTCAACTTCGGAGGTGTCATCAACTTTCTCTAATGGGGGAGGAAAGGGATATGTCCAGCGCCGTAAGAAAAAAAAACACACACAAATCTAATATACACGAAACAAACACATTTTCGTTGCACGTAGGTCGTATTTAAGATTGATTTTAAATTAACGATTTCAATCATATTAGATAAGTTTTCATGTATTCTGTATATTACAATGAATTAACACTCACATCAATAATCTACATTATACAATTTGCCCTCTTATGAAAGCCGTCTCAAATCATAAAGCTTGTTTTTTTTCACCTACATTAAATACTATAGACAATACGGCTTTTCTGGAGCATAAAATTATTACAGTTCTACTGCGATGCCTCAATACATACACTATGTACGCTTTTTTGGTGTTTTTTTAAATAATAATAACTAAAAAGAACGATATAACTGATTAGAGATATTATTTTTTTCAAGAGCAATGGTTTTGCATAAGTATATGGCATCTCAGTAGACCTGATTGGGATCAATATTACAATGTTACTCTATAAACGTGCATGTTTATAGACTATAAATCTTTTCGATTAAATTACATGATTTTACTTGGCAGTTTATTTTATATGTACAAAATTAATCTTCCCAAAAAGTCGGACTGATTCATTGAAACCAATTATTTTGTGTCAACTTTAAATTTATATCGTCACTTGAGATGAATCCCAGCGAACGTTAAAAGAGCTCTCTTCCTCGTGCCACTTATCTTAGCAGTACATTTTTTCGTTAAAATTTTGGTGCGTTCATGATTAATAAATTATTATTCGTTATTACACATTTCATCACGATAAAAAATTGATGCTGAGATAAGGGGTTCCAAGTGAGATAGAGGTATTCTGCGAGATAGAGTTCTGAATATACCTGTTACGGGCAATGTCGACAACGCCAAGCACATTTCCGTTTATGTTAACCATAGATACTTGAATTTTATAATAAAAAATAATGAAGAAATTAATTGAATCATGGTTGAAATGTAATGAAAAATAATTTAAAAGAATATATATTTTTTCGAAGAAAGCTAATATGTAAACCTAACACATTTGTTATGAATTCTTATGAATCATCCGGAATCATCAAAATATCAATGTTGTATATGTTCATAAAAGTTCATTATAAAAAATTCACACGGCAATATAGCTTTCTTCTATATTAATTATGAAACCGCAGGGAGAATGAGTTTTTGAATCTGAATTTGATTTTGATGGTTAAATTGTCAAATTTTACGCAATGCACACAAAATTTTGAATAAAAAACAAAAAATTTAAATGATTATTATTTTTTTAAACCACTCTAAAAAATTATTCATCACTTTTTAAACGAAAAAACCCATTATAACAGAAATACGATCTGTGCGTTAGATTTTGCTGAGGATTTTTCTTTGTTTACTCTTTAATTGTTCAAGAAATATATATTTCGTCTGGGGCGACAATTTTTTACCTTAATTAATTTACGTTTAGGGGAGATTGAAGTTTTGCAGACAGTTTATGTAAGACGCAAAAAAAATTAGTGAAGAATAGGGGGCTAGCGCCCCCCCCCCTCCCCCCTCAGAAGAATATTTTGAAGGAGAATGCGGACACATAATCAAAATTTAATATAATTTAAATTCAAACTTTAAAATAAGATTCGTAAGAAAATAGTTTTCTTACGAATCATCAAATTGCACTTCTATTTACAAAAAAAAATTTTTTTGCTGTGTAAATATATATATACTTATATTTTATTGGGAATGTATGTACTTGAATAATTTTGGAACTTTTATTTGTTTTAAATCACATTCAAAAATATGTCAATTACTTTTAGGGGGAAGGGCGGGGCTAACTTGCTATTAACTTCATTAAAAAAAAGGTCCTTGTTCACCTTCAAAATTGCACATTAGTCTCTCTTCCTAAATAAATAATTGGTTCTACAATTTTCAAGTTGTATAACATTGCCCGGGAATTGTGAATGTCAATATTTGGATTTCGCAAACGAACGCTGTATGTGATTCTTAAGTACATTCACACGGTGGTTTCGATATTGGTGATGGCGTATTGTCAACAAATACTGTCTTTTCCGTAATTTTCCATATACATTTCTTGAGGTGTGGTAATGTTGTAGCGACCGCTGAATCGGGCGCTGGTTAGGCCGTTGTTGTGATGAGTTTGATTGACGTGTAAGTGGTTGACATTGAGAGCAACATTTTTTTTCTTCTTGCGAGCTTTATGTCGATAGAGGCAGTATTTGAGGCAACCTGTGGCTAGCAATAGAATGAGAAATATACCTAGGGCCCCTGCTCCAACTGCCACATATAAAAGTGTCGCACCAAAACGATATGAGCAATTGCTTTCTTCTTCATCAAAGCCAGATGGACAGTGACGAACGCCATCACACCAAAGAACAGAACTGATGCAGGCTTCAATTTCTGGGCACCTGATGAACAAAAAAAGATATTTTAAATATTTTGATATGATATTAAGATTATAATTTGGATGGATCGTTGAAACTCTTGATTGTCTGACCTGTAAGGACAGTCGTCTGAGGGTGTCATCGCAAAATTGTTAGAATCTAAAGAATAAGATGCTGGCCGCTTTGAGATTGCCATCCAAATGACGGCATAAAAGCCTCCTTCTTTCTGTAGAAATTCAACAACAAAGCTTCGAGCATGCTCGGTCACGACGTAAGCTTGATTTGAAGTACTGTTAGATGTATAATTCCAGCCCCCAGAGAAAAAGTCTACCATTTCAGTTGTGCCGGACCTGCTTTCCGGACATATGACTGAGCGTTCATTTATCATCGCCGCTGAGTAAATGATTATTCGATTCATCGTCGCACATTGGTCGACGTTGTCGTTGGTCAAGCGGAATCCCGCAGTTCTTAAGTAAAGAAAATCAGTTCGTGTATCCTCTGGCTCAATTAGCCAGGGTTCATTCACACACTGCGTTGCGGTCAAATCTTCAGTGTTGGCTAACACCTCTTCGATAGCTGCAACACCTGCACAAAAATGATGATAATAATTGAGTAAAATTTGATATAAATATATATGTATATAAGAATATATTGATCGATTAGTGGATTTTATATACCGGTAAGTACATGTGGTAGTCGGCTGCGCAAGGATATCTCCCCAGATGTACCTCTGAGTCTTCTTTCCTCAAGTTTTGTAGAACAGACTCCTGGCTCGTTGTCGACAAAGCGGTATTCGGCTTCGAAGAAATAATCTTGGTAGTCTTGTGTTACATTCATTTTTGTTACTGTGAACGTAAGCTCAATCACATTTGATGTCAGACTTTGTAACACGATTTTGCTGCTCACATTTGAACATATACAATCTCGAGATATCACCACTCCTGACCATGGATGTTCGAACACTTTGATCTCGGCGTAACCAGCCTAGAATAAATAATATAAACGCTGTAGCTGCACAATTGTATCTAAAATGTAACTCGTTTTAAAATGATAAAACACCAACGTTTTGCTCAAGTTTTTTTGAGAAAAGTGCACTGCTGCACGCCCAGCGGTTGACCAACGGATCCATGTAAGAAGTGCAAGATTTATCGCCAAAAGACGCTCTAACGATAGCAATCTCAACTCGTTGTTCAGGCTCTGCCTCGAATCTGTAGGTACAAGTTAAATTCTGGGCGCCTCCTCTTCCAAAGAAAAAAACGTTCCGCGGTGAACTAAATCGGCCTGATTTAGATATTGAGATGGGAGTAGCGGAAGACGCAAGAGATGGAAGGGATGAAAAGAGATGATTGCACGAGGACATGCCATGTACAAATTCGTATTTCAAGACAAAGCTCACAGGATACAGTGCACTTCCTTGGCACAAAATATTTTCCAATGTCAGATCTCGACCTGTCGAGACATAACTTTCAGCAAGACTGCACGGCCGAGTTCTCCTGCTGCTGTTTCTCAGTAAACTGTGGTCGCAAAGCCTGGGAACTTCGTCCTTGCAATACTGGCCCATTAGACTTACATTCTTAAACAAAAAAAAAAAGACCATCATTATATTATTTACGAAACGATTCGAATTCTTCGAAAAATTGAAATAATTACACAACTTACTTTAGATCCAGAAATTTTATTTGCATAATAATCCCCGTCCCATATTAAAAGTTTGGCGTTGCAGTCATTGGCTGAATCAGTGCTGGGTGCTGAGTCTGCTGTGGCAACATAGTATTTGATGAATGATATCCAAACGATTTCGTTAGGCTTGCCTTGGAAATGGTAACGACAAGTTGTGTTGGGCGGCAACGAATGCTTCGGATTTTCTAGGCTGCCCGAGGGACTGTCGTAGCTCGAAATATAAAAGTCACAGTTGTCGTTTTCCTTTACAAATGTTGGCGACTTCTCGTCCACGAAAAGCACCTGAGAGAATAGCTTGTTTCAATATTTCTCATTTTCAATTCGCTTTTGTTTTTTTTTCTCTGTGTTTAATGTTAGCACTTTCAACTCTGAGCGACAATTGAATTTCCCATTTAAACATCCGTCAATTATTATTACATAGCACTTTTTTTTTCTCCCACCCACTCAAACAAATAGTTTCGACATTGACAATGTCTCGAACAATTGTCAATACTTATTTCAACAAGTATTGATAACATGTTCGATATATACGCGAAAAATAATGTATTACACTATAATACATATTAATCTAAAATTGTACAAAAAGTCTTGAAAATAACATTGATTCGATGTTAGAACGAGATACTGCCGAGCGAGACTGATAGTTGAACTTAAAAATTATGCTAATAAACAACATACAGAACAACAGTTTGTATTTTAAAAAACAATACTATCATTTATTTGAATTGATTATTTAAAAATGCTTTTTCACAAAATAAAACACGAGTTTATTATGTTTTATCTTTAGAAGAGGTATACAGATTGTTCTTTGAATTTTGTTCAATATTTCATAGTTTCTTTTAAATGCAAATGAAAGCCTTTCGCATCAACAGTGAGGGATACTATACTCATCAGTCTTGAGGGAAAAATTGCTAAATCCAAATTGAAGACCAAACTGAACAAAGATGAAAAAGAAGAAAAAGAACTGATCGATTCATTCAAATCAAATGACGTTTCTGAATGTTGTAATCCAGTTGCAAAGGTATATAAAAAGTGCATTGCTCAGACGTATTGTTATCGAATTCGAGTTTATTTCGGATTTGGTTATTTGGTATATGAATTGTGTCTGCAAAACCTTACCTGAACCTCGAGCTCGAATCCAGGAAGAAAGGACAAAGGAACGGGATGAAAAGGATTGTCGTAAGGTGAAGTGTGGAATTCGAGTAACATTGTGTCGCGACTGCTGACAATATCTGGTACTGCGTCGCCTCCGCATAATCTAACGAGAACTTTGTCGGACGTGGAACCACCATCGTAAACGGTCAGATAATCCTGCACGATGTTGCACTCGTCCCATACTCTGTGAAAGATAAAATAGTCATTGTGGATTCATTTCACAAATCTCTTTGTCCAACTTTTAATGGAATAGCTTTGCAATAACAACACCTCAACAAATAAAACTTGAGCATTGGGTTTAAGTCGGTCAAATTAAATGTTTATATACTACATCATTTTGCCGTCATTTGCCGTTTATTTTATTAGTGTTTATGTTTTTAATAATGATGATTAATCAATTTCACCAACTATCTTTCGGCCTCGATTAGAAAAATAAATTAGATATAGTTGAATATTTTAACAACGTCGTATACGTCGTATTACATATATATACCTAAATTATAGACTGAATAATGATGAATGATACCTTAATATTCGTTGGCTTGGATCATATTTGAGGATTTGATCTTTGATGTGTATTTTGTGACTATTACGTTGACTCACTGCCAACAAGGCTCGATGTCCTGGCGGTACTCGCTTTTGTTCTATGCGGTAATAACAAGTAACATTTCTCGGATAGACACCAGGATAATTCGGCGATTGTAAGCGGCAAGCTCTAGTGTCACATCTAAAATAAAGTCAAAAGTATACAAATACAATCAGTTTGTTTCACACATTTTTTTCAATCATTTTAAGATAGAACAAAAAATGTTATGATGTTCAAGTATGAAACAAAAATTATAAACATATGTTTGAGCAATAATCAAATTCAAAATTTTATCATAAAGCGCCATTTATTCACCTTAACCATTTTTTGTATTCGGGAGATTACAAAGAACTTAGGCAAAGTGCCTATTTTGTCTTAGAGTTATATTTAAAATATAAGGGTTCAATGAAAAATAAGGTTGACGTCCAAAAAATGGAAAAGTTTTTGAAAAGACGGTTTGAAAAATTATACATATACGCTGGGCTAATGGCGACAGCAGCACTACCCGTCATGGCAAAATTATTTTAGTTATACAAAAAATAATTATAAATTTAAAAATAACTTAAAAACCATTAACTAAATAAAAGTTTTAACCTGATGGTAGTAGCTTTTTAGTTACGGGAAATTAATATTTTTATTCTGATTATTTCCTTTGTACAATCCCTAATTCCCTAATTGCAACACAAAACTTATAACAGTATAAGAGCTATTTTTTACTTTAAACACTCATTTGATAATCAAATCAAATGATTTTGTATTAATCTGTATTCATTTGTATGAAATTTCACATTACAAGTGTGAAATTTCGGTTGCATTTTTTATAATATTTTAGCCTGGGATTTTTGTATCAGGGTTGTGCAATATTTTCACTTCCATATACACCCACGTTTTGTCACATATGTTTATCTAGATAGTATTACATGACAATTGCCATTTTAAAAGATTAGCCAAGCGTATATAATGTCAAGTCATTTTGTCAAGTACCTTGTCAGAATTCTGTCGCAATAAGTTCCATTGACGAGTTCACCTCTCCACGTGCTTAGACTACTATTCCCATACCTTAGATGAGCTTCATTTCGTTTCAAGAATTTATATGACATTTTGAAATCAAAGTTATATCCAATGCCCTGTCAGATATATATTGTATCATTATTATCATCATCATCATCATCATTCTTATTATTATTATTATTGTTGTTGTTGTTATGACTCATTACATCATATTATACCCTTTATTCTTGATGTTGTTAACATTGTTAAGAATATATCTGTGGCTTTGAGAAAAAACCAGTTAACTACCAGTTAAAAACATTAAAAAATCAAACTTTTTTTAAACATTTTTTTAAATAAAATTAGAGTTCTGAATAATGTTGAAACATGTGAATTATATCACTGAGAAACCGAATTCGTAAGAATTCAATTTTCTGCAACGTATAACGTAATTATAACGATGTATATCGTAGTTTCTGCAAATTTATCATAAGTTGTTGCGCTGAAATCGTAAGTTTTACGATGTACACGTTGTTAAAATTCACAATTCTTGCGAATTCGGTTTCTGTGTAATTTTGTGGTCCCCAATAAAAACACTTGTTTGAATTTGTCTTACAGACGTTAATAAAAAAAACAACATAAAATATGTTTTTAATTTAATTGTACAAAAAAGCACTTAACTGGTTCTTCCTCACAGTCAAAGATATTAAACATAAAGAATAGAGTTTAAGAAATGCAAATTTCATATAGATTGATACAGAAAAAGCATCAACATAGGGCTAATATAACATGACATTTTGTCTTTAGAAGTACCTGTTCGGAGAGGCGCAATAGAAACAAAGTTAAGTTTATAGAGCGTGTTTCGCTGTAATAAACAGTGTATCCCCAAGCGCTTCCGCACCACTGGCCACCCGTTGCAGGTCGGCCTTCTTCCTGGATTGTCATGAATCCATCGGGACATCCATCCGTGATAAACGAGAGAAAGCGACCAACCGTAAACGTGTCAAATGTCAGCTGTAAAAAAAACGGCCAATTAATTCTACCCACTAATAGCTTTATCATGCAATGTAAGTAAAAAATGAAAAACGCGAATGATAAAAAGTGGAGGAAATTCCTTCATGGAAAAAAATATCAACAGATTCTAAGTTGAAAGCTAACCTTCTCTCTTAATTCGAAAAAGTGAAAAAATCTCCAAAACAGTGACTATACACTCTTTCGGAGTTATAAGTGAATATGCATATTTTTTCTCGAGATTTTATCACTTTTGTGAATTAAGAGAGTTTTTTTAACTTAACTTTGCATATGGCAAGAAAACCATAAACAATTAGTTATTATCACTCAAAAATGTATAGATTTTCCCTTCAATAGTGTTATGCTAAACCGTTTGCTGGGAATTCTCATTCCCATTTCAGGGAATCGCAAGACGATCCCCTTAAAATTGTCTGTATGATTAGTAAACTACGCGTTCAAGTTCCATTCCTTGACGGGCATAGGATTATCCTATATGGCGCTGGTAGAATGAACCAAGCGTCTTGAAATAAACTTGAAATAAAACTATAAAAAATATTGACATCTTTAGCGATCAAAATCGCGATCTTTAGCGCGCATTATCCTAAGGTTATCCATCGTTAACCTTAGGATTATCCTAAGGTTAGCAATGTTTATGGTGAAATCGAAAGTATTAAGGGTGAGTGGTGTAATTGTGACAGTATATGTGTGACAGGCTAATTATTTAAAAAATAAAGTAGCATCAAAATCGAAAATTCGTAAAATATTGTTGGTTAGATTATTATTGATTGTTGCAAAAAAATTGTCAATATGAATGAAAAATTTCATTTTTGAACTATAATTTAAACTACATTGGTATAACACTGGCAAAAAGAGTTGAGACAACATTGGATGGCTGTGATAGGCAGAGATGTACTGACTTTAGACCGATGATGATTGGCAACCAAAGTTGACTTGACTTTCGCAACGTTGGTCCAATTTTGTGAATGAATTTAACTTTGTTTAAAATTGTCACAATCACCCCACTCACCCTTAATGATCACCCTTAATGATCGATTGGTTTCAGTAAATATTACTTGGCTTCCTTTTTACGAATAATACTATTATTTTAATTATTTTAACATTACGCAAACAGCCGCAAAATTGCCTAACTAATTGACGCAGTCACCTGTACTAGATCACCAAAATCCCCGCCAGTTGCAGTAAAGTTAAGATGACACAAAAATGGTAGTCTATCTTCCCTCGGTCGACGAATCTCCACCTCGTATGTTCGACCGACGTCTCCGTAAAGAGTTCGGTTGCATGCTGAGGCGTGAAAAATATCAATCAATAAATAAAATCAGTCAATTAATAAACTAAAAAACTCAGATGTTGACTTTTCAAATAACATCAGACTTTTCAATACTTGACGCACAAAAAGATATTATATAATATATAATGAATCTATGGCTTCTAGTAATAACGAACGGATCGAATTCTAAAAAATCATTTTTATATTATTATTTTTAATTCAACTTTGATATTCTGGGTAATAACATTATCAAGATAAAATATCCGCACGTTTATGAAATGAAAATAACAATTTTCGAATAAATGTATTTTTTAATATACAATTCACTATAATTATAAAATATAAATAGCACTTAGCTGGTTATTAGCGACTGTCACATAAATAATGAATAAATAATAATACATTATGTTCAATATTACAATATACTCACGGGTACAATATTTGGGTTCGTCAGACTTATCTTCGCAATCGTTGTCGCCATCGCAAAATTTGTCATGTGCGATACAATGGCCTGTACCACATTGAAACTCAGATAGTTTGCAAGCTTTAGTGACAAGCGTAGAACTTTTTGCTACGCTCGCTGCAGTGCTTGACTTGAATGTGCCAGAATACGCAGAAGAGAAGGAGGAAGTATCACCAATTTCAGTAAAGAAGGCTGCGTGTCCGCTTTGACCCGAATTTTTGTCCGTCAAACTAGCTGATAAGATCGAGTTTCCAAAAGAAACCGCGATCGCGGCTGCGATCAGCAACCGCCGGCACACCAACATGCCCCTTCACCCTATAACAATAACAAAATTATTCACGTACGCAAAACAACTGAAACAATTTAAAAATGTCATCATTAAAAAACATTTTTCATTTAATAAAAGCATTTGCGTTTTTATAGCTATGAATTTATTAAAGGGGAAAAACACTCTGTAATGTAAAACAAATCAACAAATTTTTTCTTCTATATTCGGATAGAAGAACACGAAGAAAATGATATCGTACCTAGAACAAGCGAGATAGTACTGAGAACAATGTCATATCGTAAAACAAGTTACAACTCATATTGTACTCAAAACAATACAGATAGTAAAATTTTACTATCGATATTGTAAAACAAAATGCTCGATATTATTTTATCATCATTTGATCAACTGAAGGTACAAAGGAATGTCTTTTGAAAATTAATCGGTTCCGTGATAAAATAATTTTCGTACTACAGAGAATGGTACAAAATATATATTTCATAAAATTATTTTTATCACATTTTTTGTTTAATCACATCTTAATATTTGCACATGGTTATTATGAGTAATCTAGTTTTAGTAATAAAACTGAAGACGACTTTTGTCACAATCACAACCCACATCAACACACACACACGCATACATTAAAAACTCAGCGCGAACACATCTCAGACACCAAACACATCAAATTTTATGAACGCGAATGTTTAAATCTTCGGTCAGTTATACAATATAAATAGTAAATTCGAGTCGTTACAAAGTAGATAGTAAATTTTACCATCCAGAGATTGTCCTCAGTACAATGTGAAAATTGTACGATTCATATTGTACGATATCATTTTCTCAGTAAACATGTGTAGAATCATGTGTTAAAATTTCATCACGAAATTATAAAGAATAACAGCAATTTTTGTGCCACAGTGCAGGCTGACCGCCATACGTTCGAGCCGCATTTTTCTCGAAACGTAATTTTTCTTACTGGCCTTTCGCCTACAGAGCTCAATTTTCAACCAAATGACTTGAAATTTTTACAGTATGTTTATAAAACCAGTCATTTTAATTAAGCGAAGGAATATAATTTTATCTTTTAGTTTTCTTTTAATAAATTTAAATAAACAATAAAAGAGGTCGATTTTAGGTTTTTTTTGTTAAAGTGCCATCATTTTGCGTAAATCGTTCGGATCAAAAATCCCTTCCGCTTAAGGTGATGTGTGAGAACTGCTGCCACAGAGTTAGGGACTTTGTTCATACAAAAATTACAATAACTATTCATTTTCAAAATAATGAGAAGCAAAAAACATTTTACACTAATGGAAGAATTCGTAGCACAAAAAAACGTCATTTTTGTTATTTTTGTTATTAACCTCTACTTCGAAAACTAGAAATCATTATTCGTCAACGTTTTATAATAAATATTCAGTTTTTTGTGTAGGAATGTGTAAAATAAGTGAGAAAATGTCGCTCTTCTCGTTAAATTCATTTACAATTACATTATTAATTTTAATTAAAGAAATTTGTAACATCGATAACTCTCCCGGTTCGACATCACCTTAACTGAAGACATTGGCATATACTTTAAGCTAGTTTTTGAAAATTTTAATTTTTGACGATCCCTGCAACTGTAGTCGCACGGCCGTCAACCCCACCGCGGCGCGCACACAGCTCGAACGCCCGCCATCTATTATAAGTGGTTCAAAATCAGTACTTTTCAGTTAAAATAATATTTTTAAAAACATTTATACATTTATTTCAACCTGTCAGAATTTCACGTTTTTATCTTTTATACATCCTGAGAAAAAAAATCACGAAATCACGAATCCTTTATTTCTAAAGAATGGTAGTGTTTTTTTTCCCTTAATCATCGTACCGGATAGAGTACCCCCTCCTAACGTCACCAATACTACACAAACAAACGAATCGCGCGCCACTAACACAAACACGAATTTTCCCACGCTCCTCACACCGATACGATTCACATCTTATCCGGCACGATGAGGCAAACAACATTTGATTTGTATATTGTTTCACAATACACCCTTAACTTGTCTTAATCGTTGTTTTTTTTCATTTTTAAGTCGTTAGAATCTGCGCTATATAAAATTGCACCACATTCTCTTAGCAGCATGCGTTGTTACACTCAAGAAAAAATATTACCAGGGTGAACTACTTTGTAAATCTGAATAAGTAAAAATTTCACTTTTTGCAAAAAAGTGGACGACTCTGGACTTATTTGAGTGAATTTTCACTCAAAATAAGTGAAAATTTACGTTTTAAGCAATTATTGATCAAGCGCACCGTGAGCTTGGGTGCAGCTTGAATTTTTTTTTTTTTTTTTTTTTTTTTTTTTTATTGTACGCAAGAGAGTGTATATACGAGATTTAACTTTTTTTCTGATTAATGCAGACGTTGCTTTCACAAATAAAAATCTTTTTTCTCCCTTCACGTCTATATACGCCATTTCATACCAATAAGTTAATAATAGACCAATAGTTACGCACGTAATACCATCAAGAACAAAAATAAAAAAGTTTATGTTAAATTGTTGAGACATATCTTTGAAGTGGTTTCATTCAATGGCTTAACCGCTTATTACGCGAGGCATTAACAAAGATGACAAAATCAAGACCTGTAAGCACGTCCGATTGCAAGCCTTGATGGTGTATAGGACACAGTCAAATCTGCAAGTTCAATACTCTGAAAGCGCGCGTAACAGTAGTTCATTACAGTCGTGGTTACTTGTTTTAGTGCTCAGTTGTTTTAAGACTCTATTTTGTCATAATTTCAGTGAAATTGTTAACAATTATTTAATTATAATATCAGTATAACATGTACAAAATGCACGACTTATACAGAGTTGAAATTGAAAAGTTAATCAAACATCAAAATAATTACGTATATTTAGAATACAAAAATAGAATATTTTACGGATATCGGACTATTTCTGCCCAATGGTGGAAATATCACATAACAGCTCCGACTCTCAGTGCGAATTGAACTATTTCTTGGCGTTCTTGACATTCTAAGATAGTACACCTTCTTTTTAAAGCATAATTTGACATTGCATATTTTTCAATGATTCGCTGAAATAAACCTTTCTTCATGTTTATCCCCGCCTTTTTAAAACTCATTTCGAGATACAAGTTCACTTTTTAAGTTGGTCCCATGTATAATTATTTTACCTATAATATTTCTGGCATTTGAAGCGCAATGCAGCTAGTTATTATATGATAAGTGTGAATGAGAAAAAAGGTTGTTGAAAAGATTCCAAAAGTGTCTGTACCTATAAAATAGCTTAAATTTGATTTAAAACTGAGCTTTTTGTTGCAGTTATATAAAAGATCAAATCCATTTGATATTAAGAAGTCAGCAAAACACTCTGGGCATCAAATCAAATTTATATATAAAAACAGTGTCGCTTTCTTGCAGTTTCTCGCACGTCGCGGGTCGCCATGCATCAGAGTGGTGTGTTTTTGTGGTATAGTCTGAAGGACGTCAGAGTAACACACGTAAGTTGGGTGACACACCAAGCGTGATACCCTTGAGAGGAAAGCTTATGAGAATAGTAGAGCATATCTTTGGCGAAGACACTAGCGTGTCAAGCGTACTACATCTTTGCCTTCAATTCAAAGTCGACTTGTCGTCGCTACCATCCAATTACCGTTCGAGCCGACGAGTGAGTAGCAATGCCTTATAGATAGGGATAAGAAACGCTCTTGGGATTCGCCACGCTTTGCTCTTTCAATTTTCGTCGCTCGCACGAACTTCCAAATAGTAGACCAAAAGAGCATAGTCACTCTCTTATTTCAACCGATTCTATTACAAACTTCTAATATACAACTTTGACTGCGACTATACATCCCTAAATCATTATATAATAAGGTTCGTGAGTACACACACATTCTTTCAAATGCAGTTACGATTTCACTTACCCTTTGATGTTCTAGTCTCAATTCTAGTCTCTGATTCTTAGTTCTAGTCTCAAACTAATTTTTTTTCTGAATTTCGTGTCCTTGGATTAGTCCCGCAGTATAGCTCATGACGACAAACATGATTTGAACAATTTCTTTGATGTTGTATAGAGTTTTTTACTACGGCCATTACATGTCACTAATTCATGATGTCTTATTTACTATATGTGCATACAGGTTTAGGTAAATACCTATGGGCGACATTATCTATAAGATTTCATAAAAAATTTCTACAAATGCGTTTTGAAAAATTGCATTTTTCCTTAGTGAATTGCTTTTTTAAAGTTTACTCAACTCATTCATTGTCCCTCAATCACCCCTTCAGAAATAAATTAACCTCATTACTTGCAGTATTCTATATGACAATATCAATTTAAAAAGATGTTTTCACGTAGACCATTTAAAAACCTAAAATTACAGCCACGTCTGAATCGTGATTTTCGTGACAAGTTGTATAATGTAATTTAGATTTGATTATTCTTAACAATAAACAAATTTAAAATTCCAGTGTTTTTTTTTGTTCTGCTAAATGTAAACATAATACGGAAAACACTTGTTCCAAACTCCTTGACCAATGAATATATTGACGTAGCTTATGTAAAGCCATTCATAGCCAATTCTTTTGATCATGAAAGCGATATGAAAGAATTGGTATTTATTTGCGTTTAGCCGGTCACGTTAAATCTTGCATATTTGATCGTTTTTCAAATGCCATGTGATTTAGCGCGTTCTTTAACGTCAAGCCAAAGTATATACATGCATGTATATGTATATGTACCTGAACTCAGACTCTTGACCAAAGCTCATGTGCATTCTATTTGTTTGCTTCTATATTAACTCTCTGTTCATTTTTTTTTTTTCATTCCATCCATGTTTTGCTCTAACGGTGGGTATGGGAAAAGAAAAATTTTAAACTTAAGTAAACACAACCCGTACTATAAATCTATAAGCTTGTCATCTATTTTCAGGCAGTGGCCGCGTTACCGCGTATAAGTACGCGCGTATACAAACGCGAACGTACATATAAAGATGGCTCTAAAAAAATTATTTGACCTTGCCACCCTTGTATATGGTCCAGATACTATCAGAACAAAAATTTTTTTTTTTTTTTCACATAAATAGGGAAAATGGGTTTTTTATATAATTTTATTATATAACTCGAAAATTTCAATAAAAATAACAAATCTACAGAGGAAATGAAAGATTCTCAAATAAAACTCTACACGGAAAAAATAAAACTCCAGATACAGCGCCAAATCAAGACTGTGGCAGTATAGGTAAAGAACACAGCGTTCTCAACAGTGTTTCTTGATTGGCTCTGGTGTGATACAGTATTGGTTAAAAACACACGCGAACCAATACTGCACCTGAATTTGCACCAACCGTAAATCAGGTGTGGAGTCAACTCTGAAAGACGAATTTTTAATTGAATAGATCAATTATATTTGTGAATGTATGCAAAGAAATACAAATAATTGTCATTACATTTTTGCACTTTACATCAAAATTAGCCTTTACTGTTGTAAACAGTGTGAACATAGCCGCTTGTTCAGGTTCAACAACCAACCCTGATTCACGGTTGGTAACAATACACGCGCAGAGTTTGTCGTCAGTGTTGGAGAAAGAGACTGGAATACGAGTTTTTTTTCCCGTGTAATGAAGAAAAACACACAATAATATAATGACAGTATGGGAGCATAATTTGCTACTATTTTATTTATGTGGTGAGCAAGGGCTATGAAAATGTACCCCAGAACATGGGGTTAACGAGGGAGGTTATTCCTCCTTAACGAGGAATACACCGTTGAGTCAAGAACATCCCCAAAGCGACGACAAGTTCAAACTTTGGCGCTGCGGCAATGATTTGACTTCGGTGATACGAAAGCGAGGAGAAGAGGGAAGAATACAAATCCTACAGACAAGCTACCGCCATTTGAAACTGCCGCGTTTCGTTCGAATCCGTTGGATGAAGAGCTTTCCGAAACCAGACATTTTTCCAAAATAGCAACCATCTGTGCTTGGCGAGCCTGAGATTTAGGACTAATTCATTCATTTTTCTTTATACTTTGTTCCTTTATAATGCTTATAACGGATCCGCGGAGCGCTGGATCGATTATCGTATCGATCCAGCGATCGATGTCGCGCGGGCCAATCAAAGGCGCACGTGACCTTCGCGCGCCT
>JAPYZS010001142.1:0-30882 GCA_030522925.1 Trissolcus japonicus | reverse complement strand
CGGCGCCCAAATAATGTTTCTAGAATATTTATACAATGTCAAATACCTACCAATATTTTATAATATTCTTTAATATTTACAATGTCCGTTATGATTGTTCTATCATATTTCCTTCCGTGTAGGCTAGTGTTGAGGTTAGATTTAAAATTCGAATTTTCTCAACGGAACAATACGGAAGATATGAAACCCATCAACAGAAAATAAACCAAACCACGAGACGACACTCTGCATCTTCCAAAATACTCCCAAGATGTCGACGTACCTGCTGAACGTCGTGACGGGCGACTTCGATTACCTCGAGGACAAGACCGTGGACAACATTGAAATCAAAGTATACATGCCCAAGGGCAAGAGGGACCACGGCAGGTTCGCCCTCGAGGAGATGACGAAATCGCTGCCCTACTACAGCAACTATCTGAACGTGCCTTATCCCATGCCAAAGCTCGACTGCGTGGCGCTCCCCGATCTGATCATCCCCTCGACGGGTAACTGGGGCCTGGTGACTTTCCGCACCTCCTGTCTACTGGTCGACCCAGAGTCCAACTCTTCCAGGTACGAGCTGTCCAAGAGGCTCCTAATCAGCCACCGGTTGGCCCAACAGTGGTTCGGAAACCTGGTCACCGTCAAAAGGTGGAGCGACTTTTGCGTCTACAAGGGTCTCGCCTCCTTCACCGAGTACGCCTGCCTGGACCGGATGTACCCCGACAACAACACCTGGCAACAGTTCATAACAGAGGAATTCCAAAAGGCGATCGATTACGATTCCAGCAAGGACAGAACGGCGATCGTCAGCGAGATCGAGAACCCGGAAGAGCTCGAGTACGTTTACGACGAGGTGCTCTGTTCCAAGGCCTGCAGTCTGATACGAATGCTCGAGTACTGGATGGGCGAGAAGGACTTCCGGGAGGGTCTTCATCTGTACCTCACCAAGTACTGTTACGACAGCGCCACCATCGACGAACTTTGGCACTGCCTGGAGAGTGTCAGCGGCAAGCCCGTGCACAGGGTCATGTCCACCTGGACGTGCCGGCCAGGCTACCCGATCCTCAAGGTCGAGCAGAAGCAGCAAGGTCGGGACAGGATCCTCTCGATCTCGCAGCAGAATTTCGTCGAGAGCTCGGAGCACGTCTGGATGATCCCCTTCCATGTCAAGGCGTCTTCGGACCCGGACACCGTCGTGGTCACGACCATCATCAGCGAGAGGAAGACCCAGCTGGTGGTTCCCAACGTGCCGGAGGACGCCTGGATCAAGGTCAACCCGAGCACCGTGGGCTTCTACAGGACCCTCTACAGCCAGGACATGCTGAACGCGTTCGCGCCCTTTATCCGCGACAGGACCATGTCGCCCTTGGTCCGGTTCGGGTTCCTCGACGACCTCTTCTACAGCTCCAAGGCCGGCCACGTGTCCCTCGGCGAGGTCCTCAAGTTCTTGCAGGAATATTACGACGAGGACAACTATATCGTTTGGGAGATCATTGCCAAGTGTCTGACCCAGATTGGTGCCCTGCTTTGTCACCTGCCGATCATCGACAGGTTCAAACAGTTCTGCAGACAGTTCTACAGGAACATCTACAAGAAGGTCGGCTGGCTCTCGAGGGAGAGCGACTCCCATCTGGAGACTCTTCTGCGGTCGCTGATCATCGGCAAGATGGCGCTGCTGAACGACGAGACCAGCCAGGAGGAGGCCAGGCGGTTTTTCAAGCTGGATCTTGAGGGGAAGAGTCCCCTGCCTAGTCACATGAAGACCAGGGTCTATTTCTCAGTTATTAGCAGCGGCGACGAGCAGTCCTTGAATGACCTCCTTGACCTCTACGACAGAACGGAGTTGTACGAGGAGAAGCGGAAGATCCTGTCGACCTTGGCGGTTGTCAATGACAGGGACTTGTTGGACAAGGTGCTGAAGTTGTCGATAAGCGAGGACATGGGCGAGCAGGACACCCTGGTGGTCTTCTCGGTGTACTCGTCGTGCAACAACTTCGTACCGAATTGGAGCAGGGAGATGGCCTACCAGTTTATCAAGGACAACTGGCAGATCTTCATAGCGCACTTTTACGAGGAGGAGTACATCTTTGCGATGATCAAGTGGGTCACTGAAGGATTTATGACCGACCAGATGCTGGCGGACGTTCAGCTCTTCTTCGAGGAGTATGTCAATCCGCTCTACGACCTGCCTGTTAACGACTGCGTGAATGCGATTCAGAGTAATATCGACTGGCTGAATAGGGACCAACATTCCATCGAGGAGTTTTTGAACAACTTGTGAATCATAATGCTCGGTGTTTGTTTTATTTTCTTTTGTTTTTTTCTTTTTGTTTTTCATCGTTGACTGTGTGCTTTTTGTTCTTTGTACTAAATTATATGCTGGAAACAATTTTTTTATTAGAAAAGAGGAAAGTTTAATAAAAAATGAACATTTTAATACAAAATGGCTTTTGATTTTTTAACTGCGATCGGAACCCGCAGGATTCGTTGGACTTTAAAAATGGCGCCGAGTAATGCACACGCCTACTTTTTCAAGTAGGGTGTGTTAAATTTTATTTCAAAATTAAATAAATAAATTACAATACAATTAATTATAAAACTGATCGATTTTGTTTGTTTAACATACAAAATGGAGGTGATTTACTGTCGGAATGTTTTTTCCAACGAAAAATGGATTTTTGTTATATTATTCGCGTCGCCATTTTTGTAGTTCCAAAAAATCCGGTAGGGTCGCATATTTTGCGGATCTCAATGAATGAACAATAACTAACTTATTTGGGTTGGGGTAATTGTGACACTCAATTAATGAAAATGACATTTTCAATTAATGAAAAATGTAAATCGATAAAAATTATTGCTCGTGTGGTGTCATTTTTATTGCGTTTCTATGACAACAAACAACTGTTTAGTCATGGAGCTCGATCCGGAATTCACCTTTGTACACCTAGAGCATGTCAATTTACCAAATATTTCTAACAAACAAACTCAACAGTATCTGGAAAAATGGTAAAAAATGTATTTTTTGCAAAAATTTTGATTTTTATAGAAACGCTCTTAATTTGTTAATTTCTTTAGGGGTTTGAAAGATAATCTAAGTTTTCAACAATTCTGTTTCAACGAACCATTTCAATCTTACAATAAATACCATCTGGTTGAGGTAAAATACACCTTCTTAACAAAAAAGAAATATTAGAAAATAAATTTCAAGTACTAGTAAAACGAGTGACAAAATATTTTACCCATTTTGCAGTCTTTTTTCAAGAGTGAGATTGTTGCTAAAAGTTTGAAAATTCAGAAGAATTACAATTGGACAATCGGAGGTAAAATGCAAAACTAGTGGACCCAAATGTTGTAATTTAATTTGGTATAATGATAAAATGAACATTTCAGGAGTGAAGGCAAAAAAAGTCGATGCAACTTTCATCCCTTGCAAAGTGACCAACATGATGTTTTTTGAAAAGTTTAAAAATCCTGAAAACAATATCGTCTGGTCGTCTGGTACCATTCAAAATACATATTACAATGAGATTGACGGGTTTACGATCTCAAACAATTTACAAGATGTAATACAGTGAATATATACAAGAAAGAAAACAAAAAAATTAAACATTTACAAGATACAAAAATAAACACTTACAATAATCGATTGACAATTAATTTGATTTGTCATTTAGGCATTGTTAAATGAAGAATCGGATCATTACAATTTGTACAACTCGAACGAGAAGGAAGAATTCATCTTCAAAATTTTCCAACTGCTCGTTTTGGGAGGTTCGCTTTGCCAATTTGAAGACGAGCTGCAACCTTATCTGGACGTGACGAAAAATTTCTATAAAGATCTTGTCAGGTAAAAAAAAGTCACCAAATTGCAGATAGATGACAGTGTTAAATCGGTTATAATTTTTTTTCAGGGTTCAAAAACAAGAAACCGGTGAACTGTCGATAAACTCCATCGTTTTTCAAGTGATTGCAAAGGAATTAGATGAAAAGTGTTACTTTCCGCGAAACCCGGATCACCGTCAGAATGTTGCATTTTTGTGCATCAGTCCTCATGGACGTCTAATCACAACATTACTGCACCAGTTTAACTGACTGACGTTTCTTACAAACTTAAAAATACTTATAAAATAAAAGACGTACCAAAAATGACGAAAAACGCACATTGTTATTTAAAAATATTATATTTCATGATATAAGTTTTTTTCAGTACATGGATTTTTTTTCAATACATATATGATTGAATCGTAAATACAGTTTGTTGTATAAAAAATGTTCAAGACAAGAACAAACGATGGGATTAAAGTTTCAGCACCATCAGTACATGTTCTACTTCTAAAATCTATATACGCATTAAAAGAAGGCAGTTATAAAATTGTATTTACAAAAACACTCTTGTTTGATATATAAAAAGTGGATAGAAAATCCTCTTTCAAAAAGGTGTTCACGTTTTTCACAGACTATATCTCAGTTGGACTGAAAATGATCTCCAAAATTACAGAGTATTGAAAAACTTGGAAGAAACCTCGAAAAAACATTGATTCAATTAGCTAATTAATTAGGTTTAAACGAATTCGACCCGTAGTGGCGTTTTTATAATGCATGTGTGAATCGATTTATACATTATGATATCGGCAGTAGGCTGTGTCCTCAACGAGGTCCTTGGGGATCCATTCCTCGGCAGGAAACTGATTGGACAGGGCAGTTGCGTGCTCCTCCGCTTCTTTCAGCACTCGCAGAAGGTTTCCTCCGACCAACTTTTTTATATCAGATGCTGACCAGTACCGATTTCTCGTCAACTCAGCAAGTAACAGAGGGTAACAGGAGACGTCGGGCAGTTCCATCGGAGTACTTCAAAAACAAGGAACAAAAATACAGATTAAATTATTTTAACACAATTGAATAAAAGAATTTAAGAAAACGATTAATTTTTTAATGTTATAATTCAATTTTATTCAATTCACCTTGATATCCCGTCGTATCCCGCCCCCAATCCTACGTTATCGATCCCAGCCATCTTTCTTACATGATTAATGTGAGCTATAATGTCATGCATGGAAGCTTTACTGCCACAATTAAGATGGGCCGTGTCAAAACTGATCATAACCAGACCTCCATTATGAGACTGTAACATAAAAAGGCCAATTTATTAGCTAAATTAGGGGAGTGACTAAATAATCTACCCTGACCACCTGTACATTGACTAATCACAACGTTTGAAAAATACCTTGTCATAATATTTACACGATGTTTTCATCAACGTTACACGATTGTTATGAACATTTTATACATAATTCAAATTGTACTAGCTTTATGTAAATGTTTAGAAAAGTTTTTACAACTTTAAACATCTTATATATGTTTTATAGTTCTATGATCAGTGCTGTAATAGAACTATAATTAAAAAAAAATGTACCAAATTTCGCAAAATATCATCAGGAACGTTATTGGAGGAATTGCAAAGAGCTTTGGCAGCACTGTGCGAAAAGATAACCGGTGCTTTAGTGATAGCCAGAGTGTCGCGCATGGTCCTCGTGGAAACGTGGGACAAATCAATCAGCATCCCCAACCGATTTAGTTCCCTCACAACGGCTTTTCCAAATTCCGACAACCCGTTGCTCCGAAATTTCAACGTTTCCTCCTCGTTTGGATCCTCACTTACATTCGAATCAGCCCTGCAAGTAAATTTAACTTCATTATCCTTTTATCATTTTCCCTTTTAACAATTTTTTACAACCCAACTTGTTTATTTTTTATTGTCAAAGTTCATTTTTAATTACAATTAAATTAAACTGTTTACCAAGGAGTGTTGCATTCGTGCGTCAAAGTCATATACCGAGCGCCAAGCAAATGAAAGCTCCTAAGAACAGCCATGGAAGCCCCGATGCTATGTCCGCCTTCAATCCCAACCAGACTTGCGATCACCTTGTCTTTGTGAGCTCGCTTGAGCTCTTCGCTGGACGTAACGAGTCTCATCTTGTTCGAGTACTTGGCGGTGAGTCGACGAACAAGATCAATCTGCTCCAGAGTGAGTTGCACCGCGTCTAAAAATTGCGCCTCGCAAGGCACGTACGCCGACCAGAACTGGGCGCTCACCGAACCTTGCTGCAACCTTGGCAGGTCCGTTTGCCACTGCGGTCCCCAGGACATGTTTTGAGACAGGTCCTGATCGAACGCAAAGTCACGGATCTTGGTGTTTCCTCGATGTTTTCTCAGGTTCCACGCAAATTCGTTGCGACTAAAAATATTATTTTTAATGTGGCTTTTTATTTTTTTTCAACTTGATTTGTTTATTTTTTTTTACTTGGTTGAAATTTCTGTAAACATTCCATACCCATCAATCAGAGGTGTTTCTGATAATATTCGACGGACAACTTGCAGACGCGCTTCTAAAAAATGTGAACTTCTTAATTCCAGCGCCAAGGGCAGTCCAATTCCAGCGATCAACACACAGCCGAAGAAAAAAAAGCCAGCTGTAACCACCCACTTACGTCCCGAGTTGTTATTGTTGTCTAAAAATAATGTTGTCGTTCATTTTTTATTCTTACAAAATAGAATTGTTTTCATACAAAAAAAAGAAAATTGAAAGATTCGAGTGAAGTTTTACTGTTATTTTGAGTCTTCTTGCATTTGTCCAAGGACGTCACCATGTCATCCTTCATGTGATGAATCGCATCTCCGTTTGGCAACTTGCGCATCAGCTCTGGCGATGACAGCTGAAGACACGTCTAAGAATGCAACGCGTTGAAATTTAAATGACATCAAAAAATTATAGATGCAATTAAAACGAATGAAAGAGAAACAAATAGAAATTTTAAGTAGTTTAACCCCTTAAGATACCTCCAGGATGTCAACCTCTTTCCTCGGTCCTGGACTTGACGAATGATAAACCATTGTGTCACGATTGACACCGTAAAGCTCATACATTGTTGATGTGTCTTACAATTTTGAAATAACAATGAGATTCCTTTGATCTTAGTTACGAATTCACCACCAGGAAGGTCTTTGCAGAACGTCAAGGACGGGCGCATGCGCCAATCTTCTATCGACCCATCGCGCAAACATTTTTCCCCGTAATAAAAACAATTGTTTACTAACTACGAACTGATTGTAAACAATGAAAATGTATTGTTTACAATACAAAGTAATGTATTGTAAACAATACATTACTTAACAATACATTGTAAACAATACATTACTTTTACTAAACAAAAAGTGTGACATTAAAAAAGTTAAATAATTGAATAATCTAACAAATAAACAAACAAATAACATGCAAATGAATAAATTACAATGAAAAATACAATAAAACCCATTCAATATCTATAAATTTTTTTGTTTTTGTTTATTTATTTTCTTGCTTTGTTTTGTTTTCTCTTTTACTTTTATTGTTTTTGTTCGTTTATTTCACTTCTTTGTTTTCTTTTCTCTTTTAAACTTTGTTGTTTTTGTTTTGTTTGTCATTTGTTTAAACAAAAAACAAATGACAACAATAAAAGAATAATACAATACAGTTTGTCAACATATTAATATAGTTTTAAATAAACGTTGAAATGTAAACAAAACATAATTGACAGTTGATTACTTGTTAAAACAATAACTCAAACTTGTCAAACTAATTTGTTGTATTTTCTAATTGTTTTTTTTTAATAGAGAACAATTTATTTTGCTGGATCAAGATCCCATGTCATTTGACTCCCAGCCGGATCTCCCAACCCGAGCGGATTGTTTTGAAAACAAACCGATTGAGGGCGCTGCGAAGCCGTCCGGCGCGCCGCGAAACGACCCTGAGAGTGTCGCGCACTCTCGCGTGTTTATTAATGTTTGTGTGTTGGTATGTAACGCACGGCGAGAGCGAGTTGTCATCTAACAAGTGGTTATCGCAGCTCGCAACCAGTCTTGGTTACGAGAATGCACCAGCTGTCAATTTGACACGCGCCAACAATCCGAACACTCTCGTTCCTACAACTTGGTGAGCCATCTTCCACCATTCAAAACACCTCCGATTGCCCGTGTTATTCTGTTTTTCTTCTCTCTTGCTCCATTTTTCCCCGAGACTCTTTTTCTCCTATTATGTTGCCCCCTCCCTCTTTAATTCTTTGGTGACAATAACAAAACTAATTCCGTTTGTTTATCTTTGCCGCCAGGATCACATGGACCCAGGTACTTGGTCGCACATTACCTGACTTGTCGAGTTTGATCTGGTTTCGTTTCAACTTCATCTGTTTCATTAATCTTCATCGGTTTTAATTCATTTTTTTTAAATGTTGTTTTTTTCCCCTCAGTTTTACATTTTTGATATAAAATGAAAATAATAATAAACAAACTAAATAAAGTTGTCAGAATATTATTGTTTGAGGGAAAATAAACAAGATCCATCTTTAACTGCGTTAAAAACAAAATAAAAACAATAAACAAATTATTTTTAATTTGTTAAGAATTAAAATCTGAGGTCAACTTTTGTCCGGACTGGAAAGTTTCGACCAAATGAGATTAGGGCAATAAAAAAGATCAGGTTTGAGATTTTTTTTCAGTTATGTAATTAACTTTTTTTTTTCTTTACTTGTGTCTTTATCAGGTTCGAGTATTGAAACTCGAATCAACTTTTACTGATCTTTTCACGTGATAAATTCCTTGTAACGTATAATCAATATTCCGGAGATAAACATGTTTAGAGTTTGTTTGAAATTAGTCACTGGCAAAGGTCACAACTAAAAGCCTACCAGATATGGGATCAAAATCTCATATTCCGATGAAAAAGCAATAAAACCACAAAAAGTGACTCTGTAAGATGAAAAAAAAAACTGAATACAAAATGTGTAACCGAGTTACGTTATAATTTTCGAAAATACTAGGCCTGCGCTCATTGCATCATTTAGAAAATGATTCAGCGATAAAAGTTGTCGTTGACTTGATTGTCAGTCTTTTTGATTCTTGGAAATTTTTTTTATTGAAGGTGGATTTTGTACTTTTGCAGAAAGTCTGAGCGTAGAGGCGGTTTTGCGAGTGACAGACTGGCTGCGTACTAAATGGGAGATGAGGCGCGCAAACACTGCTCCGGTGCAACAATGGGTTAACTCGATTCCTTCCCTCACGACCGACTGCGATCCCAACAGACAGGACGAGCGGGATGCAAATAAAAGCAATCAGAAAGTCTCAGGACCAAACATGACTGTTTCTTCAGTAGTTCCTAATTCCCCATCTATCGTCACGCCTGCAAAGTTATGGTAATTGTTGTGACGATTAATCATTCAACAACAAAAAATTGTTTAAACAATTAAGAAGAAGCCTTTGTTGATCGTCTAACAATCACTTGTACGTTTTAAATGTAACTTGATAACAAATTTGTAAAATTCAAATTTTTTGTACATTTTTAACAGAGATGAATTTTAAGAATTTATAATAATGAAAAATTGTATGATAAAAGATTATAATTAGGAAAAAATTGAATCTTTTTTGATTTATTTAAATGAGAATGAGATCAGATTGGGATCAAGACAATTTTTACGTCGTAAAATTGGTACAAAAAATTAAGAAATGATGCAATTCACAAAACTGAATAACATTTTGTATATTTTAAAAACAGAAAATAGTGATCAACGTTTTAAAAAGTTGGAAAACAATGTACGAAAAGATATTATATAATTTTAATGTAACAAACTTATGACTATGATGTTTTTTAAATTATCAAAATTATATAAAAAAGTATGATTATATTGTTGAAATGATCATTTTGTTTTTTCCAGTCCAAACACTAATAAACTAGCCAGGGATCTGAGTGTCCAGTCAGACAGCAGTCATTGCAGCAGCGTGGAAAGTCTCTTAGAATTGCGCAAGCCAGATCCGGAAGCGATCCTCCTAAGCCTCGGATTTGGTGGCAGTCGATCTAGTCTGGAAGACAATGGACCCCTCTCAAGAATCCCAAAACGGTTCCTCAAACCATCCGCACTCAAAGGCATCGACATCGATCAGTTCATCCGAAAGCAGAACGAGGCCACCGAGTCGCTCGACTCAGCATCCCTTGGCTACCGCGGTCTTACCGGTAACGATCCTCTTAATCCATAATCCCTATTCAAAAACGATAATAACTATCAGATGTGACTTTGGACGTTATTACTTTTGACCTCTGACCTCGACAAATAATTAATGAATCGAAAAAAAAATGATTACTACTTTTTTTTAACAAAAATTGTTTCTTCGGTTATAAATAAATTGCAAAGTACGATTCCAAAGATAATGGTGATTTTGTAGGAAGCGATGGTACGTTATGCGTGCCCACTCGTTCACCACAACATAGACATTGCGGACCTAGAGATTTTGTAAGTCGTCAAAGATGAGTGTTGTCTGCTTGCAAGTGAATTTTATTTTTCTTCATCAAACAATCATCGAACAATTTTATTTCCCTCTTTTATTTTACCTGCCAATTTTCTTATTTTCGCTGTGATCCCGAAGGTTTGTTTGGCGCATGAAAATGAGCACAAGACACCAAAGAGATGCGATGGCAACACTGAGAATGACCGCTTGAATAATTTTTCGTTACCATTGTTTATTATGTCTCGAACTATGATTACCCTTTTTTTTTAATTTTAGTTACACATTATTTTAATTTTATATCTTTAAATTTAGATGTGAATATCAGTGACAGTGTCGAATTGGGAAATAATTATTGTTTTTTAATTGCAGGGACGCCATATGTAGCTCCGTCGGAGATCGTTCAGAAAATTATCGAACGTCTGCATGAGCACGACAATCATGACAGAGACCAGCAGAACAGTCTTAGTGAAAATAGGTTTTCAGTCTTGTCGCCAGACAACAGGCACTTTTTGGAACAAGATCGGTCCAAGAGTCCAGACATGCGAAAAAAGCGCATGATCATAGGTATTTTTTTTTTTAATTTTTTATACATTTAATACAATTTTTATTAAAAATAAAAAAACTATAATTATCAATTTTTTCAGGTCAAAAATCGTTCGTATTTGCTAAGGATGGCGAGTTGATTGAGTTAGAAAATGCAGCTTGTCCCTCAAAACATAACCAGACTGTCGAGGATCCGAGGGGAGTAATAAACGAGGAAGCAAACGGCTCGCTGGATGAGACTGATGCGGACGAGAAGTCGAGTAACGAAAATGAGGAGACCGCGCCAGACCAAAGAAACGAGGCGCAACGCGCACTTGGTCCTCGCTCAACTTGTGATACAACAAATAGTAGACGGGCGAGTCTTAGAAAGCAGCGTAGGATTAACGAGGAGGACGCGAACCATTACTTAGATTCCCTGTCCTAACGAAACGCGACTTGCTGAATTATGGCGTTACTAAAGATTTTGTTACTTGTACCAGACAGTTGAACTGACTTTATTATGATCGAGGCATTTTATTCATTAGCGTTAGGGATGTTGTAAATATTGTAGAGATTTTTGTTTCGAGATGTTTTATTTTATCTGGATTTTCAGAAACTGAGAATTCATCGTGTATAGATTTTCGTTAGTCCACGGCACATTAGGGATTTAATTTTGTATTGAGACAGGATCAGTCAAACTGTTACCCACTTCGTCTCTAGAATGTATTTCACTTCGTTTATTCTTTTGATACTAAAGATTTATTACTTTAGACAAAATTTCACGGATATTTTATATTGAGCAATACCGGAACTTACACACCAACCGACCTCATTCTAAATATTTTGAATAGAATTTTTTTAGGTATAAGTGAACTTTACAACTCGTTTTAAGACTTTTTTTTAAAGCACACAAACGCGTTTCCGTCTTGAAATCTGTCAGATTGCCTAAACTTAAACTCAATTATTGAGACGTAGTATTAGTTAGTCTGTACAATCCAACTCAAAAGATGTTCATAGTTTTATAGGAAACAGATCAGTGTCGAAAGTACAAGAATTCTTTTTTTCATTTGAAAACTAAACGCACCAGATGATTTGACCGTGAACACAATTTTGATACAAGATGGACTTTTAAATCAGTATAATTTTTTTGACTGTGCTGTATTTAATAAATCTTTCGATTACCAACTTTTTTATAATAAAAAAAAGAACGGGCGATTGATGAAAAAGTAACATTTTTCGATATTTCTTGTTACAATGAATGCTGTTGAGATGAAAAAAAGAAGTGTTTCTCTTGACTCAAAAGCGTTGTTACGTGATCGTTTAACAAAAACTGAATATATAATTTCATGTTTATAGATCAAGCATGTTTTCAGATTTTGCGCACACTTATATTTATTATTTGAGAGATGAAAATAAAAGCCAAATTATTTTTTATACGTTTTTTTTTTTTTATTGAAATCAATTATCATCGATCATAAAAACCAAAATGAACTTTTACATGATTATGTTTACAAAATAAGTCGTGAAAAATATAAATTAGACAAAAAAATTCAATAAAAATAAAATAAAAAAGACATTATTTTGTTCAGTTCAAGAAGGTCGGGGAACTAAATGTATTGTTTCAATTTTAATGTTTTATACGATTCGTTTGATTAGCCTATGATCAAACGAGAGAGAACTGTTGTAAGTTATACTTTTGTACAAAAGAGAATAATATAATTGGTTGTTTATATTATTGTTGGACCAATATGATGAATATAAACATACAACAGGACCAATTTTAATTATACTTCACATTCGCTCGTCTTATTTGTCGTGAATGACGCTTACATTGATAATTCACACGATCAAAACTTCGTCCTTATTTACGGTTTAATTCTCCTTGTCATCTCTGAAAAAAAAATCAATTTCCACATTATACATTTGAACTTTCAATTCAACTTTTTCCAAATTATAAAAACATATCTTAAAATATAAATTTTTAAATGTACTTGTAATATTTCTGATTATAATATATTAAGAAATACGTCAACAAATCTGTGGCTTACAGGTAAAACGAGGTAACTATATAGGGATTCCGTATATACTTACCTCGTTATTCCTAACAACCACAAAAGTTATCTTAATATAAAATAAAATAAAATTTGTATGATGTAAAAACTTACTTTACGGAGTCTTCCTGGTCATCTAACGGGGTTTGTAGTTCTACAATAGTTTCATGTCTATTTTGAACTTTGAAGGTCACCTGGGCAGCTAAATATTTTTCTTTGTTATTAATTGACCAGCCAGAATACTGAAACAAAAACAAAAATCCGCATCGTTGGCATTTTGATTCCTTACAAATGTATATAAATATTATAATTGTTCACGGTCAACTGAAATCCTTACCGTTGATGTACTTTTGTATAATGTTTTACTATTTTCTTTGAAAGGTAAATATTTCTGTAGCAAAGCTTTTCCATCTATCCTCCAGAGTGTTGGGTCACTGTCACCATCAAGGTCAGCTTTGGCAATAACAAACGCTCCGGACTACAAACACAACCAAGTTTATCAAGTTTGCAAACAAAAAGAATTCAATTCAAAAATGTGTCTTTTATTTACAGTATAATCTTTTGGTGGTTCTCCAGTTTCACTGTATTCGTCAAATGAGTCTTCCTCCTCCTCTTCATTTCTGCGTCTTTTTCGTTTTGGCTTCTTTTCTGTTTCGGAATCGGATTCGTCTTCGTCTTCTTCCTCTTCCTCGTCCTCATCTTCTTCCTCCTCATCTTCATCCTCTTCTTCGTCTTCCTCCGAGTGAGTTCGTTTCTTTGCTACGTGTCTCTGAGGTCGCTTTTTCACAGCGGACTGAAAAAGAACATTTTTATTTGTTAACTTTTTCCAACAATAAAAAATATAAACAAACAAAATAGAAACCAAAATAAAATAACTTAATGATGAAAAAAATTTAGAAACAAAAATAGAAAGCAATTTGAACTTATAAAATGGAAGGAAAAGCGGGGAAGAAAAACAGTTGAAATTTGATTGAACGGATACGGACGAAGCGGTTGGACGCCATTGGCCGGCCGGCAAACAGCAGCGTCAAGCATGATTTTTCACGAAAATGATATATAAAACCTCAAGCCAATCGAACGTGTGACTTGAAAGCACCAGACAAAACTGCAACTACGTCGAAAATGCGTCGGTCATTTTTCTGATGCGTCATTAATCAACCGGATTGAGATGCGCAAATGAAGGGACACGCGCGGTAACAACAAACGTAACGGCCAGCCGAGAAAAAGGTGGCTCAAAAAGGTACGACAAAGTCGACCCCAACGACGCGTTGGGGTTCGTTTTTGCAAACTAACCTCTGAAGCTTCGGAACCGTCCGGCGCCCATTCATCCTCGGAGCCGGCGCCTTCGACTTCTTCAGGATCGTCGGCGGAATACTCGTCCTCGTCGGACACGTCCTTGGTCTTCTTCATGTTGCGCGGAATTTTTGCGGCCGTTGTGGAAATTCGAAAGCGAGACAGGTGCGCGACGACGCACAAACGATCGCGTTGCAAATAGCTGCAAACAATATGGCAGAAAAGTGTCTTTATTAAAACTCGCGACTCGGAGTCGATATTCTTCCCTCTCGACAATGATATTTCGCTGCACACGCGGCTTTATTTCAGCGTCGCGATTGCGGCAAGTGGAGATGGCGCTGCTGCCCCCAGCCCTGTGAGCACAACAAAAACAAACCGTTGGAAAGAAGAGGATGACGTATGTTTGTGTTCTCGAAAGGACATTAGTACTGTTTAAAATTACAAATTAAAATAAAAGAAAATAGTATTGAAAAAGGATTCCTTTTGTTGTATAAAAACGTGCTTTTATTAATTTGTACTTTTTAATCTTTCCTTTTAATTTTGATTTTTAAATTTTTAAAGAGATATTATTTTTAATTATCACTTTTCAAAGTAAGAAAAACATCCTCTATTGATTAATACTGATCAAATTAAAGAAAAAAAGAATAAAATGACTGATGGTGGGATATTGCCAAAACGCTGATTTCTTCCTCTTTCTCCTGATTATATAGTTAAGATCTTGGTAGATCCATTCTGAAACAAAAATTAAATACAACATTTCAGTTATCTCACCATATAAAAACTTGTCAAAGATAAAACAAATGTAATTGTTAGTCTACCTTATCAAGATATGTCCCAATGAGGCTCTCTGCGTTTGCAATTATTTCTTTATTAAAAGTTGTTGGAATAACTTGAACGGAACTTATTGCATCTTTGATGTTCCCACACATTGCTTTCACGTTGACATTGTCCAGTGCAGCATCCACTTCGTCAGTGAGAAGAAACGATGAATTGATGCTGTAAATAAGATTCAAAATTAAATTTGGAAACAAAAAATCTTAAAAAGGAATGGATGCAAAATATTTACAACTTTTGATTGGTTTTTAAGTAACATGAAATGAAATTACCGATTCATCGTCAAATATAAAGCAAAAATGACTGTAGATTTTTCGCCTCCGGATAAATCTTTGATTTCACAAAGAGGTTTTTCTGGCACTTGGCAATATAGTGCAATGCCAGCCAAAAAAGGGTCTTCGGGATTCAAACAAACCAACTCAATCTTTACTGACGGATTCGTTGTCATAGACTAAAAAACCCAAAAAATAGATCAAAAGTTATAATTTTGATGATAAAAATACATTCTTTCGGTATCAAAATTGTTTTCAATTTTCCTACTTGGTAAGTTTCGTTCAAATTCTCCTGGATGGATTCAATGTAACTTTTCAGAGTTTCACTTCTTTTTCTTCCGATCTCTTCGAAATTCTGAGTTATTTCTTTTAGACGATCTCTCGATTCATCCAATTCAACTTGAACTTCACTGAGATCCGAGCTTTCTCCTGCCTCGACCTTAAATACAATCAATCATTTTTTTATTCGAGTAAATTTGGATTCGAAATTACTATTTGATAAACAATTAATTTTCTTTTCAATTGAAAAATCAAATATTAACCAATTCAACATGACTAATAGTTTCGTTGATGTTTTGCTGCAACTTTTCCATCTCCGTTTGTAGAGTCTTGCTATATTCTTTGAGAGATTGTGAATCCTTTTCCTTTACATCACCAGGTAAATTACTGAAGTCTAATTCAAAATTGAAACCAGGTTCGAGGATTTGTTCCAAGCTGCTCGATTCAGTTAGCATGTCATCGTTCAAATTTTCAGGTCTGTATGCCTTCTTATTTATGTTCAAAGGTAGTCCACGAACCTAAAAATAAGACCGAAGAAGTGCTTAAGAACTATTACAAATTATTTATTAGTTAGTTGAATGACATTTTTTTCGTTAAAAAAAACTTACTATGACGGCATCGTGTAAGATATGAAACCGTTTGTTTTTCAATTCAAAGATCGTTTGTTTGACGAGGAACAGTTGCTCTTGGAGCAAGATGTACTGTCTCTCCATATCTTGCTGAGCCTTGTCAACAATGTTAAATTTTCGGATTTCATCCTCGAGCTGTCTTTTATTCAATTCAATTGCATTCTTTCTCTCGGAGTTTTTCTCAAACTGTTTTCGAATCTCTGGAAGTTGATCCTCAGATTCTTCCAATTCTATATCGATGTGCTCCAATCTTTCTTGCATCTGCTCAAGTCGTTCTACAAAAAAATATTAATTTTCATTGATTGTATCAAAATAACAGTTAACAAAAGAAAACAAATGCCATACCTTTGATTTCATCCATCCTAGTTTTATTCATTTCAATTATACCTTGAATTTTGGCCTGGTTTATTTCCAACTCAGCTCGTTTCTCCAGTTCTTTCTTGTAATCCCTAATAACAAAGATAGTATTCAATATTTCGAATAATCTTCCTCTGATAATGAAAAAAATTGTCAGGTTGAAATTGTACTCGAAATCATCTTTCTCGTAATCTTGAACTTTGTTGTAACCATATGTTTGACAAAACTCCTGAAACACCTTATCTTTCAACGCTAAAAGTGGTTTCTGTTTCTCCAAAATTTCACTGTCAAGCAAATCAATTTCCCGATCCAACCGAGCTTTTTCTTCCTGCAAAATAAAAAAAAACGCGATTAAAAAATGTATGATATAATTTTATTTAAATAAAGTTATTAGTAGGAATCACCTTCAGGCGCGGTACGTTGTTCTCCATCTCCTTCACTCGTTTTTTCTGCAACTCTTCCTCGATGGCCAAATATTTCAGTTGAACCTTCGGACCAAGATTGGCTTTATCTCTCAGTTCAATTTTTGCCAGACAATCCTTAAATTTCTCCACTTCCTTATTCACTTCGTCCAACTCTTTTTGTATCGTGTCCTGAAAATTTTAGAACATTAAACATCCTTTTTTTTTTCTTTAACTTTTATTCAATAGTAATTTTTTTTAAATTCAAGTAATACAAATTACCGATGATAAAATTACTTACTTGCTCGTTCCTCAACTTTTCGAGAACCTTGTGGTCCCATTCGTGTGATCTCATCTCTAAATCCACCTGTCCTCCTGATAGCAGACCGGACGTTCGAAACAACGTGCCACTGAGAGAGACACACTAAAAATAAATCCAAAAAATAAAAAAAATAAAAAACAAAACATGTCACGAGTTCAACTTTGATCAAGTTTGATTATGAATCCACGTACGTCAACTTTGTACTTTGTTCTTATCTCACTTGCGGTTTTAGCGTCCTCGCAAACGACCGTGTCTTTGACAGCAAAAAGTACAGCTTTTGAAACTGACTCGTCAAACGTGAGCAGGTCATATGCTCTTGTTAATTGTGAGTGTATTCTAAAAAAAATGAAAATTTATGAACATTTTGAATATAAAAATCTTGAATATAAAATTCGTTCGAACCCGATTGAGTAACTTGACGAAACATACATCAACGTATCTTCAATCTCAAGGTCATCCAGTCCCATAAACGTCACTAGACCCAATTTTTCCTTCCTCAAAAGTTCTACACATTCGATAGCTACCGAAGTGGATTGCACGACTATCGCATTCAAAAAAGACCCCATGATTTTTGTAATGGCAACCTGGTACTTCGGATCGACCGGATGGCACAGATCAACCAACCGTCCATACTGAAACATATAAAATTGAAAAGGATTGAACATTAAACCTTGTAACTTTTGATCTTCGAAATTAATTTTACTATTTGGTTTCCGAACTCCGCCTTCAAGACGGAATCGATTCTAGTTCTCTCCGCCTGATAAACTGCTGATTGTTTGTACTCTTCGAGCTGGTCGTCGATCTTGTCCAATTTCAAGATCAAACTCAATTGCCTCTGCCATAATTGGTCCAACTTTTGTTGCACCTTCTCCATGTCACCAAGGTCATCTTCCTCTTGTAGCTTCTGTTTTATTTCAACTACTTTTGTCAATAATTTTTTGTACGTCTTCCGTTCGGCGGCAATATCGTCCAATTTGCGATCAATGTTGCTAAGCTGGTAACCCAATTCAGACCTCTTTGATTCCAAATTTTTTATACGCTTGGCAATCGGAGCTGCCTCCGTGTCAAATTTTTCTTTCGCGTAGAGGTACGCGAGAGTCTGTAACCGAAATTTGAATGTTAATTTGTAAAAGATAAAGATAAAGATTAGAATTTAATAAAATAATTTTAAAAAAGTTTATCTTTTAATTAATTCATATTAAAATGCCACCTGATTTTCATCTTCTCTAAGGTCAATCTCGTAATCAGGACTATCTTTTTGCAGCTCTTGAGTGATAATCGAGTACCTCTCCTCCAATTGCGCGTTCTCATCGCGCAGTTGTTTATAAGTTTCTTTGCTCTTCTCGCATCTGGCTGTAAACGATTTCTTCGACTCGCGAAGACTGCTGATTTTTTTCTCTGTTAATTTGAGCGATTCTTCGCTCTTTCTGTACGCATCCTGTACCTCGATGCCCGTGACCTCCAACCGTGACAACTCAATCTTGAGTCCGAGCAACTCCTCACGATCAAATTGAACTTTGTTTTCTTCCACCTTTTTTATCAAGTCATACAATTCGTTGTACTTCGTTATGTTTTCAAAGATCTCTTTTTCAACTGCGAGGACATCAACAGATGCTATTCGGACCGACAGATCGAACTGAAACATTTAAAATATAATTAAAATATAAAATGTAAGATATAAAAATAGAAATGTTACGTTTGTTTTTTGATTAAAATTCATGTTTTTTGAACTTACAACATCTTTTTCACGTTCGGACCACTTTTTCTTGTTTTTCATCGCTTTTTTCAGTTTGTTCACCGTCTTTTGAATTGCCTGCATCTGTTTCAGTTCTTTATCTTTTATCTTTTTTGTCCTGAAAATCCAATTCATTTTATATTTCAATTTTTTTTATTTTATTATATTTTTATTATATATAATTAAATTGAGATTTTTTGTTTTACTTGTTGTATTCCTCTTTGTACGAATCAGAACCCGAAAATTTTTCAAAGTATTCTGTCCATTCTAAAGGACTTCGTGTGGCCAACGAATCTATATCCTCTTGTTTCAAGATAGAAGTTTGCAATGCGTAGGAAAGCCCAAAATTGTGCAAAATATCTTTGTAATCACTCAGAACAATTTCCTAGAAAAAGAAACAATGTTTCAAAATTCAATTGAACAGATAAATCAAAATTTAATTTAAAAAACAAGTTTTCAAAACAATTAAAAATGTACTTTATCGTTGAAGAAATATTTGCAGTCTTGGCTATCGCTGTTGTACAAACGGGACAGAGTAAAATTTTCCTCATCATCTTCAAACATGACCCGAACAGCGCAACTAAAAAATTTAAAGTTTTAAGTTTTAGAATGGTTTACATTTTTGCATCGAAATTGAAGTTGATAAATGATAGGAAAAACAATATATTTACTCTTTGTATCTCTGGTTACCTCTTGGTAACAGATCATCACCACGGACGCCTCGCAGATCCGCAAGATTTGCAAGTAGAACAAAAGAAATCGCCTCGAGACAAGTCGATTTTCCTTAAAAATGTTTAAAACATGTATTTCTTCTTAAATTCATAGGAAAACTTTGTTTGCAAATAATAAAACAATTAAAATCATTTGTAGAGTTTTTTATTGTTCACAAAAATGACTCAAGGTCAAGAGGGGTTATACACCTATTGTTTGTTTTAAACAAAATAAAAAATTTTGTTTAAAATATCATCATTTGGTCCTACAATAACAGTAAAAGCGTCAGGGGAGAAGGGAATAGTTGTCCTTTCCTTGAAGGATTTGAAATTTTCAACCTCAATTTGTTTTATTTTCACGCCCATTTTTGCACAGAGAACTTTCACCGTCGAGCTTCACTGGCAAACTAAATTGTTTTCAAATTTGTTAACCGTCAACCGTCGATCCTATTCTCAGAATTCTCGTGGAAGAATTTTTTAGTAGTAAAAAAAACAACACACCAAAAGTAAACATTCAGAGAAATCAAAGTTCGAACTACAAAAAAGCAATTTATCAAGTTTTATTTGTTTTATTTATTTATTTATCACTTGCAAAAATGAATTAAACAATAAAAAAACCTCGTTTTATAACTTTTTAGATGTAAAATATCCGACGATTGAAAAATGTTTCTGCGAATCGTTTCAAATTTCAATTCTTTGCGACATGTTGGCATCCCTGATTTTGTTCGGAGACAACTTCAGAGTGATCGGAAATATCAGGTAAACGATAATGAGATGTTGCAAATCTTGCGAGTTTTAAATAATGAAAAATTTCGTTTGTTGATTTCATGACTAAATAATTGTCACTTTCATCTTTTATTAACTTTTATTTACAATGACGTTTACGCAATGATTTACAATTTTTCAAGAATCTTCGGAAAAAAACAGAAAATTCTCTTCTCAATTGCTGAATAACGTTCCATTCTCGAAGGTAAACGTAAACACCTAACGGTCATGTTCACTTAGATATAATTTATCAAATCATTTTTGTAAATAATTTGAAGACAATTTTCATTACGAAATTACTCGCGTTTTTATTAAACAGTAAAAAAATTCGCTTTCAAATTGTATAAGAACAGACCAGTTTCGGACAATCAAAAATCTTTTTACGTTTACCCCTCTTTTATTTTGCAAATAGACAATTATTCACACGATTGGCGCTAAAAATACACATCCATTAGTTTTTGTTTTTTTTTTTGATTCTGTACAAATTCTAACGCTCAGTAATTAAAATACCATATATACTTTGTGTTTTGCTTGCAATGTTCTCGTAAAGAAAGAAGAAAAAAAAACAAATAAGAAAAAAAGGTAAGACTAAAACCAACAAACTGATATCGTAACATAACACACTATTAACGCATGATTGATACATCCATCCTATACACCGAAACGCACAAATTGTATACAATCGACAGTGACAAATACTGTAGCTTAACAAGAAACGTGGAGTTACAGTGATGATTGAAAAATTAGAAAATTACAATTCTTCGTAAATTACAGTATTTTTCACTGAAACATCATATGTATATCGCTGTAACTAGATCTTTCCACAGCATTGGCGAAATTTGAAAAGGGGAGAAAAATATTGAGAGAACTTTCGTTTGGAAATAACAACAAATTAAAAACCATCTAGTATTTCCTATGGTTTGTTAACAAAAATGAAAACTCAAGGTCACGGGGTAAAAACAACAATTGTTTTTAATAAGCAAAATATCAGGCGATTCTTTGAAAGTTCAAATGTCGCTTGATGTAATCTATATTGTTAAGACCATTGTTATGACCCTTTGACCTTTACACGTTTTTGTAAACCGACCAACTTTTTGTATCACCTTGAACAAAAAATACCAAATAATTTTTTGGAAGTTCAAAAATCATCTAATATTTTAATTTATAAAAAAACTTGTTACGAACCCTTGACCTTGACGCATTTTTGTAAACAAACCATCTTTTCATATGACCTTTAGGTGAGATGAGAGGTGGGTTTGTTTTCATTTCAGTTTGTTTACAAAAACATGTCAAGGTCAGGGGGTCATATAACAATTGTTTGGTATAGGTCAAGCATTTGTATTTTCTTTTATGAAAACAATTGTTGTATGACCCCTTGACCTTGATTCGTCCTTAAGGTAATTTCAATTGTAATGAAAAGAGGTTACGCATGCGCGCTTAGTTCTTGCATCATGATAGAGTTTCCGGTCCCAAAACGGTTTTAACAAGATGGAGTTTTAATATAAAACGATACGAAAAAGTTTTCCGTCGTTATAAAATTGACAGAAAAAAGGTAGCTCTTTTATTTTTAGGTCGATCACAAACGAAAGTCCCTTCAGAAACGAAGAATAAAACTAGGCGAGTACAAAGCGTTGTTTTGTTTCTTATCCATCATTTACGCTGCATATTTTCACGCTAAGTCAAGGAACTATAGAAGCATAAAGTACCAAGTAAAAAATTGCTCGTCGCGCGAAATTCGAATGTATCTCAATGACAATACGTATCGTAATTACATGAACAGCAGGTTTTATTATCGTGCTAAATGCTTAAGAAGCACTTGTGATCGCTCTTCTGCTTCGTTATTGAATGAAACCGCGCTGAATGAGTCGAAACGAGAGCTCTCAATGATTTGTTCTCTCATCTCTTTTGTATAAAATAGAATTTACAATTTTTCTTTCCTTCTTTTTTTATCCTTTTGATAACAAAAGGTCTTCTTCAAACGTTACAAAACCAAACAAAAAAATACGAAACAAAAAACAAAAAAAAAAACAACGAAGAGTTCTCATTTCAGAAATCCTGTTCAATGAACACCGCGTAAGGCATGGTATTAAAAAAATACGACGATTGAAAAATGTAATATCTCTCATTTGGACGTGAATGTATTGTTACCATCTTCATCTTTCTCTCTACAGGTTCTTTGTTTTGTTTTATTATTTTTTTTTCATTATATACTCTTTTTGACTGATTACAAAATATGAACTCTTCTTGTTTCTTTCTCTTCACATTTCTTTTCAATTTCTTTCATTTTTTTACAATAATTGCATCTTACAATTGCATTATTCATTGTCGTAAATCCATTATTGTTTTGCATCGTGACAATTTGTGAATGCAAAAAAATACTGTTAACGCTGATTATGACACGTCTCGGGTTATTAAAAATATTCTGTACACACTCATTGCGTCCCGCTCGAACGTAACGATAATTAAACATACGGTCGATCGCGAGCTTGCAACGTCAAGCTCGTCATTCAAAAAACACGTCGAACGACGAGTTACGAGGGGAGGGAAAGGGGGAGGGGGAAAATTTGCATATACAAAAAGAAACGCCCAAAGAGGATAAAACGAAGAAACAAAAAAAAATGAAATCGGAGGTATATCATTTACTCGCTGCCACTGCGTTTCCTCAATTAATCGCGTTTACATCTTTGGCTTTGACGGAGATCAACTGCGCAAATCCTCGAACAATGTTTGTCTTTGTGCTTGTCCCAAAATTTTTCTTCGGTCCCAACCATATCGGCGCTGATCTGCATTTTGAGACTTTGTGCAAAAATATAGTGGTCGACTCCGAAACTCAAACTAGAATACGAAATCGGTACCTCGCAAACGCTCTGTGGTACAGTCAACAGCTGGAACGACAATTTTATTTTTCCACGGGGATTTTATCGTACAGTTCATCTAGTTTGTTTGTTTGTTTGTTTTTTCTTTTATTATTAACAATTTCTACAGTTTATTTATACTTTGTCACCTTTGAGAAATAGACGTAGCAGAGAGTCAACGCGAACAAAATGAAAAGCACGGTGTTCCGAATGTTCTGAGATTGAATATACAAAATTGATTAAAAGCAAGCGTTTTCTGGGTCTCTTATGAAAATTGAGAAAACGGTTCGATAGACGCTTCACACGCGGATCGACATTAACATTAATATTACAATTACAAAATCTGCGACCGTCTTGTCGGTCGAAAAGTGAAAGGGACAGAAAAAGCTTTCGAGATTCAACTTAGGATTGTTATTTACAGGTTCCTCGAAAACGTTTTTATCTTTTAGAAACAAATGTTGAGCCAACGGTTCACTTTTCGCTCGTACAGACGTGAAATAATTGTCAACGAATCAACTCGGAAAACGATAACCGACGGCGAGCCAGACACTTGAATCAAAATTTCGTTCCCAGTTCCACCGCTTCCATTTGACGTAGATTAAAATATGCATCGGCTATTAAACTTTTTTTTCTATGTATTTACAAATTGCGATACAAATTTTGATTCGCAGTTGACGAGCTCGCTGGGCGCAGTTGTCGTTTTGCAAGTTTATTTTTGTTTTTTTGTTTTTAATTGTACCCTTGGTTTCGCAGTTTAATCACAGTGGGTTTGTGCGAAATTGGACCGAGCGCGAGAAAATTGCACTTGTTCGAATCCCCCACGTTTAAAATTGACAAAAAAGATAAACAAAAGTAAATGAAAAAAAAATTGAAAAAAAAATAAAAGAAATTAGAAGTAGGATCTTAGACTAATGAACAAGAATAGAAACAACAACTAAGTTTAAAACTAGGATTAACCGTAAGTACTCGCGATTACGAAGGGAAAAAAATCACGTGCAAGATAAAAAATTTAAAACAATTCTCTCACTACGCTTTAGCAACTTGTGTTTTTTCTTTTTCATTGTTTGCAATTCTGATAAAAATATATAATCAACATTGAACTTAAATTAGTAATGCCGTCTCGCGTCGCTATCACAAAATCAAATGCGATTTAATACTTAGCATAATACGCACAATTTTTTTTTTCACTCAAGTACGACTAAAAAAAATAACAGACGTTGTTTATTTTAGTTTTTTTCTTCTTTTTTGTACATGGGTTCGAACAAGTCGATCTTCTGAACTAATCGAACTTGCAAGACAAACAGAAAACGCTGACTTGGCCGGTTAGAAATCAATAAACATTTGTACACAGAATGTATCGATTGCAATACTGTTTAGAAAAAAGAAAAAAAATTGTTGTTTTTTTGTTTGTTTAGCATCAATGAAAAAACACGATTCTCTCTTTGATTCAGCGAAAAATAGTCTGAAAAAGTCCCGGAAAGTTTGGGCGGTCCCCGGGCTTTCTCAGATAAGTGACAAACATCTCATATATACAATGTACACACACGAGAAAAGCTGTCGTGTCATGTGTAAAACCGCAATTTGCACGCTCGCACACAAGCCACGACAGTTTCGTCGTCTCTTTTATATTTTATATATAGCTCATATATATAATATATATACTTGATTTTCCACACGTTGAACAGAAACAAAATTACAGGCGAGGACAAAACCGATGGCAAGCCGGTGAGAAAAAAACTGGTACAAATTAGTTTTCGATTGTGTTGAACGTGGAAAAAAGAGGAAAAAGAAAAAAGTAAGCTTGCGCCTTGCGACGGAAATAACGACTTTCCGAAACGTTTAAAATTAAAGGGAAGAAAGTATAACCGCCTGCTGGCAACGCGTCTCTGGTCTCATTTCTGTACCAATCGGATAAGTCTCTAACGTAAAAATTTTGTTCACAACCTAACAATCGAGATACGATCCAGTCTCTCACTATCAAACAGACGGTAAAATTCGGGTGACGAAAATCGGGCCTCGCTCGGGACAGCGAGGCGTCGCTCTTGGCGGCCTGAAGTCTCGACTCTTCGGCGTATGGCAGCGTTTCGGCCTTGCCGCTGCGCACGTTCAGAGTGCAGCGGAATTCGAGTTATCGACTAACGGCGAGAGGGCTCCGAGTTTTCCTCTTCCACTACTTATCCTATCGGTTTCGTAATGAACGTCTAAGGAGAGACCTGAAACATCAAATATCATTTTACTAAATTCATCGCCCCACTGCGTTTGTCATTGTACCCGTGTTAAAACCGCCCATAAATTTCTTATTTCGAAAATTAGTTTAGGAATTATTAAAAATTTTGACACAGAAATTAGAAGAAAAATTAAAAAACTCTTAAAAACTATTTTAAAAAAGACAAACCGATTATATAATCTTGTAGGGGGCGCCAAGAGCTCTCATTAGAGTACCCACAAGGTGGGGTACCAAAATAACCAAAAAAAGTCAAAAATTCGTGACATAACCTCAAAAAACTCAACATTTATTTCTTAAAGTTGGGTTTCACTTAAAATATCAAGTGTGAGGGCATATTTCTATGTAAAATTTTGCGTTCTCGCCATTTCTGTAGTCAAAAAGTCAATTTACTTGTAACTTATCAAAATTATGACCAAAGGATGACTTTTCAATTAAAATTTTGCAAAGTTAGATAATTTCTGTGTCAAATTTTGTACGTTCCTAATGAAGTATAAAATGTTGGAAATTTAACGGCGTGTTTAACACGGAAGAAGAATAAACACGACAGTCAGCTCAGACAATCGATATCTCCTTGGTTAAAGAAGAAGAAGTTACCGGTGAGGATAAAAAATTTACTGATGCTCGTTTATGCGTGCGAATGAAAGTTTCAACTAAACTATTTGGTATCTAATAAACGTTTACAATGGTCGTGAATGTTTCATGACATGGATCTAAATACAACCAAACTGAAGAAAGGGGGAAAGACCTTGAGTCAAAGTTCGGTCTAGTTACGGTGGAACGATTAACTAAGGTGGAACATTCATTTGTCTGTACTTACAAGATCAAAAATTTTTTTTCATTTTCTTATAAAAGATAGGTAAAATTGCACCCACCACCAGATGTATCCTTTTCATTTTGAAAGGTGGTAAGCTGTAACGTACATTTTTGATATGCGTATTTACCGGAAGGCCTCCGGGTGGTAGACGAGTGCACTTGGCCCGTTATCATCGGAGTTGATTCGGGGATGAACGCAGCTACCAGCAACGCACAAATGACCAATAATGAACCGAACACAAACGGAGGTCCTGGCACCAGCTAAAACAAACATATTAAGCATTAAAAAATGTTGTACTTGTTTTTTTGTAATTTATTTTTTTTTTAATATTCATACAACTTGTGGTACGATACTTACTACCTGAGGCATCGAATCGAGATGTTGAGTAGCGGTGCCAGTTTTATTGTTTTCATCGATGAATGACGGTTTGATCGGAACATCGTCGTTGAGGTCAACGTGAAAAAGGTAAAAGATAACACCAAACATGGCCGGCCCAAGACCGTTGCAAAGTCCCCGCATCCCCGTGACCATGCCCTGCACCAAGCCCTGTTTATCCGCGTCCGAATGCATCGACACAAATGCGGATATCGCAGGATACGTAATACTAGACACCGACGCCAGTACACCCGCTGCCCACATCATCCTACAAATTCATTTTCAACCTTTATTATTATATTCATACGTACGAACAGAATAGGAAATCGATATCAAATGTGTAGTTACCATATTTGTGAGCCAAAGCCGTACCACATTAATTGTAACATTTCAAAAAGAAGGCCCAGCATTATCGTATGTTTGCTACCAAGCGTTTTCATAAGCGGGCCTAGAAGAATTTGGGCGCCGACACTTAATATCCCTACAACGGCAATGAACACTGCCACCATGGCAGCGGAAAATCCCATCGCTAGTTTCAGGTAAACGAAGATGCAGCTATATTGTCCAGCCTCGGGCAAGTAGCTTAAAAATACAGTGACGCATAGCATCAAAATTGTGTGGTCTTTTCCCACCTGCAAAAGAAACAATCATTCAGATACTACAAAAAGAGTTGTCACGGGAAAGAAGTTCGCTTCAAACGAATGTTTTACACGTATGTTTTTCGTTCTAAAAAGAGTAGGAAGTGAGTCGTACCTTCCCGAGTGCAGCAAAAGGATCAGCTTGCTCCCAAGAAATTGGGACAGGTGGTCGAGCTTTTTCAGGCAAGCTTTCAGGTACAGCTACCATGATAAAAAAAACGTCTAAAACTGCAATAGCGGTGGCTAATGCAACAACTACATTCTCCCCATAAACAGCCAGCGTGTAAGCTCCCAGGGCAGGACTTATAACCATGCTTGCTGCAAATGTGGCTGAGACCTGAAAAAATGAATGAACAATTTTATAAAGTGTCGCCTAAAATATGTATGCAATTTACAATCCTGTCACTCTTCATTCCTCTCGTTTCGAGTGTAATATCAAGAAGTGTCACAAAAGCATGGCTATTTGCAGATTTGCACTGACAGTGTTTATGCAACTTTAATTTGCAATCGATCATCCTAAGGTCTGTGACCTTTTTTTGTTCACTAACCGAGCACTTATAGCTACAACATTCTTTGTTGTACCAGGTCAACGGATTAATGGCAAACTAAGAAAACAAACAAACTTTGAACAATTTTTTTTAATTCAAAATAACTTTTTTTAATTATATTCAAGTCACATCTAATCACTTTTATAAACATTAGAGAGATTTATTTATTAGGGATAAGTGTGTTTCACAATAAGCAGAAACTTTAGAAAGCAGATTGGTCGAGTGGATAACATGACCAACTTGTTAACGCAGGGGCTCGAGTTCAAATCCTGGTTATGGTCTTTTATTTTTTTTTAATTTTAAAATAATCCCCGGACATATTTTCTTGATAAAACATTCTCTCAGAGACGTTCCTTAAGGAACTTTCATTTGAAACTTCCTTAAGGAACGTTTCTTTTAGATTTTTGTAGTCTGGAAACGTTCCCGCTAGAACGTTTTTTAAGGATGTTATAGCAATATCGGTCATGTTCCAGATTTTGTTGAGTTATACGTTAAAAGAAAGAGCATTTCGTTCCATCTGGTTTTCTTAAGGTGATTGCTCAACCCCTCTTAATTTTGAGAAAACGAGTTCCGATAGAACTCCAACAATTCTCAATGAAATTGAACAAAAATCAATCCAGCAATTAATCAATTGCTGGATCGATTTTTGTTCAATTTCATTGAGAATTGTTGGAGTTCTATCGGAACTCGTTTTCTCAAAATTAAGAGGGGTTGAGCAATCATCTTAAGGCAATGAATAAAGGACAGTGTTTATGAAAAACGAGTTGAGGTCCTGTGTCAAAAATAAATATTGAAGGACTAAATGAAATATATCAGGCGATTCTTCCCAACTATATGAAACGCCTGATATGTTTTGTTTAGTCTTTCAATGGTTATTCATAAAACAGGACTTCAACTAGTTTTTTATAAACACTAACCTTTATTCATCCCCTTAATGAACATTCTGGATACTTGTAGTCCGGGTTTGTTTGTTTACAAAAACGAGTCAAGGTGAAGGCGGCATGCAAAAATGTGTTTGTTCGAATTGTAGGTGCGTACCAAACCATAAGCAAGGGACCGTTGACTCTCCTCGGTGACGTCAGCGACGTACGCAAAGACAACGGAGAAGGTGCAAGCGAAGACGCCGCTGATGGAGATCATGGCGAAGAACCACCAAGTGTTGATGCTCATAAGGGGGATGGGGGCACAGGTGAAGGCGACCGTGATGAGGAGGAAAAACTTGCGGCCCCAGACATCGGAGAGGGCGCCGATGAGCGGGGCCGAGAGAAACGACAGGATGCCTTTGATGCCCATTATCAGACCGTTCATCAGGAACGTGTGATCTGGGAACGTCTCGTTCAGTACCGCAATGATCGGCATCGTCAGCAGCCCCCAGGCAAAAAATTCCAGGAATATCACCACCAGTGCATGGTACACGCTCGCCTCCCCGACTCCGGAGCTCTATAATTAAAACAAAAATCAATTTTATTTATCCAACCATTTGCGTCACGTATCAATCAATGACCCATGCTTTGTTTACTTCAACAACATTTATTATAAAACAATACTTTGCTCTTTTTTTATGTACATTTGATTTCACATTTAGTTTTTATCTCTGTAACTTTTCTTATGTTTATCTTTACTTTTTTTTTCATCATGGGAACTTTATATTTCTTTAATTTGTGTACTTATTTTGGAATTTAAAACACCAGAAGGAATTGCAAATTAGTTACACTAATTTTCTCAAGAGTCATGACACAAATTAGTCAATTTCAGTAGTATAATTAAAACAAGCAAGTCGTCGCCTGATTAAAAATGGGTTACATTTATAAATTCTATAAATACGCATTTTAAATATAAACGCGCAAGGAGCAGCTTCTTTCATATTTGGAATTGAAATATCAGCTCGTCCAATCGGTCGTTTACGCACATACAAAAATTGAAGGAAAATATAAGAAACACTTTTGTCCAACTACAAACAATTTTCATCCATAACTATACATAATTCAAACAAAATTCATCGAAAAAAAATACACACAAAAAAGTAGAGGAAAAATTGAAACACAACCTAAAAAAACGGAGAACCACACAAATCGGTCGTTTTTGTTAAAAAAAAGTGGAAAAAAGGAAAAGTAATGACAACCTTCGAATTATTATGATCGAGTCAAGAATCGTAACACAGGCTAGTCGCGGCACATTTTCGCAGTGCGAACTTTAGCGTGCACACGGTATCTTTTGCAATCGATCAGGAGACTATAACAACTGTCGAAAACTAGATCACGCGGAGGTTGGTTGTCAACAGAAGCTTTTGGGTCTGGTGTCAGGTTGGGGGGACGACTCAAATTCGGCCTTGAAAGTAGGTCTCGGCTGACCTTGAGGTGTTGATAGCATCGTTGTGCGAGGGAATGGGACGGTTGTGTGACGGTGTCCTGGCAGGTGTGCGAGTCGGAGCAGGATGGGCCCAGGCACTCCGTTGCCGGGGCGGCTTTTGCCCCGAGGGGCATGACCAGCCCGCGGCCTAGCTCGGGCTCATTGTACGCGCGTCAGTGCGAGCTCGGCGCGCTTGCAGTCCCCGCGAGACGCGTCATTCGGCGATGCCGTGGCGAGAGAACGACGGCCCGAGCCGTCGTCCACCAGGCGACCCCATCAGGCCTTAATCGATGCACCGAACCTTGACAGCACGTCAATGTCACTGCGTCGCGATGCTAATACCATTTATATCCGTACACAAACGCACCACGAACAGCAACCTCGGAGTCGCGCTGCTCAAGCGGACTAAGACTAGTTTACGCAAGAGCACACGAACCTCCGCATTGCCCGAGTCCCATCCCCTCCTGAGCATTGTTCGATATTCGATATATCAACGCGCAACCATGCACACAACCTACCCTGCGCCCTGCTCCAATTTATTCATTTGTTCCGCACAAACGTCACTCAATCTCTTCTTTTTAACATCCGAAATCAAAACAAAACAATCAAAACA
>JAPYZS010001141.1:0-19781 GCA_030522925.1 Trissolcus japonicus | reverse complement strand
TTCTTACTTTTTCAGTAGATGAAACAATTGACAGCTAGTTGCAGTGGCGAAGATCGGCAAAGGTCAGCAGGCACAATTGGCAGTTGGTTGATCAGTAACTTCACACAATTTACTTGCGCACGGAAACTTTGTACAAGCGCGGAAAGAGTACTCGGGAGCAAGGTCTGGCTCTAGGATGAGAACTGCCTTCCTGGGGCGCGGATACCTTATTTAAGGAAATTTCGTTACATGGGGCCTTATGGGACCTTTTGGTGGGATCTCCTGCTATGGGGTCGATCAAAGGTCGATTTCCCCTGAGCTCGTGATTTTTTGTCGTAAGTGCTGAAAAATGATTTTCGTGTTTGGTCCTGTTTTACGATCTTTTTATGACCGTTTGAAAAGTGAGTTGGGCCTTAGAATGCAAAAGCAAGCGGATGCCCAACTCGCCGTTGATTGACGCATCAAGACCAGTTTATGGCCTATTATCTATTGTTGGCTTATTATCTATTGTTTCTAATGGCGTGCGTAGGCGCCGAATATCTGTGACGTACAAGTCATTTGCATTAAAAATCATTAATAAAATGTTGTTATTTAACAACAAATTTTGGTCTCAATTGTTTGCCATGTTTCAGTTTCCTTAAATAAGTATTTATTTCGTAAGATTGTAACGTGATAGTATGGTATTTTTATATTTTTATAATATACTTTTGTTTCATGTTTTTATATAAATAAATTGCGAATTTTTTGTAAAAAGGGGTTTTCATATATAATTTAAAGTTAGTTATAATTGTTATTGTAATTGAATTATAATTGAATGAAGTTTGGTTTCATCATTTAAATATTTGTTTCTTTATTTACTTAAACCCGTGTTTCGGATTGTTATTATTTCAAATAACCATGATGTACGCATCATGTAACAAGACAGAGGAGAGAAAGTTGAACCTATAAAAGTTTTTAGTCTCCTGTCGACGCCGTTCAAAGCGACATCAAGCGGTGGAATCACGAAAGTTAGAAATAATGATCATTTGTGTTTATGACAAAGATATATCAAAGAGACAAAGATAATTTTTTGTCTTCGCTCGTCGTTGCGCTTGAAGTGACATGAAGCGGCTGAATGACGATAAGTAGACTTTATTTTGGTTCGGGTCTAAAACAAAGAAACAATGAGAAATTGAATAAAAAAAAGATCGTGCTTAAGATATGCGATTACAAAAATTATTGATTTTACAAACGCGTTCTTCTATTTATTATTTAACAAAATCTGTTTAAACTCAACATTGACTATTCATTATGAAATCAACTGTAACTTTCATATTATTTAAAAGACAAAGTAATTATACAAATTCAAACAAAAACTGAGTATGGTATCACAAAATCACTTTGGACTGGTAGAAAAGAAGTCGGATTCTATGTGACAAATTGAGGAAATCGAAAGAAATGTTACATAAAAAATGGCGCCACTTTTTCTTCTAGAAGTCCAAATAAACCCAAATTCGCAAAGAAAGTGTGTTTGATGATGTACTTTAATAAACTATAGTTGCTTAATTTGAAGTATGTCGAGGAAAAAGAATCACTTCTCAGACTAAGTAAAATTTTTGAATTTCTTAAATCTCAACTTAAACTAAGAAGTAATTGTTTCTCTTGACATATTCTTAATGAAGTAACTATTGTTCATTGGTTTACGACATTAAAAACAGTTTCTGAGAAAGTGCGACTTAATTTAGACTGGTAAAAAAAAAGTAACGTCAGTTTCTATGTGACAAATTTGTCATATTTAAATGAATTTTAATTCGCACAGAAAGAGAGTTTTGTGATGTACATTAATAAACCTTATTAAACATAAATTAAATTGATAATAAACTTGACATTTTGGATTAAGAATATTATTTACCACGCGGTTTGGAAAATGACTTCTTTTTCTGGCTTTACCTGACTTAATATCATAAGTGTTTACTGATCGTTATCATGAAAAAAATTAGCTGTCTAAATTTAAACTTTATTAATTCAGAGTAGTATCCCGACCGGTATGAACGGTAACCTCAAAATGTGTGTACTATTCATACCAGTCATAAAAATTTCAGACTCAGCAAAAAAAAAGTTGAAAAAAATACGATCTTTGACGTCACAGAGCTGATGACCCCATACTTACTGTCCTCCTACTACTGCTACTGCTAAAAAGAGAAACTTTATCAAAAAAGAAAAATTTATTCGCAATTATTTATGAAAATTATTATTCAGTATTAAATATGACATGTGTTATATATTTTGGCGGTTCGAGATAAACAAGAATAATCAAGATCTCTTCTTACCGGTGTGTTTCTTTAATGAGTATTCTGCTGGTTCATAAAATTTGATTTTGAAGCAAAGAAAAGTATCAGAAAAAGAATTAAAGTAAAGAGTTGATTGAAAAGAATATGCTAAGTAATATCAAAAAATGATAATTGAAACTTTATTTAATATAAATTGATTAAACCGAATTTCCACTATGCAAAATGAAGACTACGAGTCAAAAGGATTTTAGTTGGAAAGGCAAGGGCAAACACAAAATAAAACAGATTTGCGCAAAAGTGCGAGAAAAAGTCAAATTTAGACGGGTAGTTACATTTAGCCTCGTCTAAATAAGTAAAACCTCCTTACAGAATTTATTAAATCATAAAATTGCATTACAAAAATAAAACAAAAACGAAAGCGAATGTTATAAAAACATGGTAAAAAATTAATGTATTTTGATAGAATTTTCCGAGATACTCACAAAACACAAATAGTACAACGCATTACACAATATACGACGCCAACTCAAAATTTCGATGCGAAAAAATGCGGAGAATAAGCAAGGTGACTTTGTTGCAAAAATTTTGCTATGTTCTAATTAAATTGCACATGTTCAGAGTATCAGTTCTATCACAAATTTTACATTTTAGCTTAGAAGTGCACAGCATGAAAACCCGCAATTTTCAATTACACAATTGTTCTCACAGCAGTATTTAAACAAATATCGATGCAATCAAATTACTTCACAGAAATGGTAGTTAACATGTGCAGAATCTAGAAATAACAATATGAATTTAATAAACAATAACCTGCCTCTAAATAAGGCGATAAAATATTTTAATTCACGAAGTGAGCCGCGATCGGGACGAAATAGAGAGTCGCTTCAAACTGCAATTCAACTGCGGCTTTTATCGCAATGCAAAATAAATTATAAAACAACAAACGAAATCACTTTGTAAGCACGTGGATGGCCACGTTGTGTTAATCCAAATTTTTATAAAATTATACTTCAATTTACATTTGTTCAAAAAGAAATAGAAGACACAATAGCATTGATTATACGCATAATAAAGAATTCAAAAATTTCAGATAGAGAATTTGAGACAAGAAAGTATTGTTTACAACATTTCTACTAATTAAAATTCTTGTTTAACTGAAGAACATAACGTCGCGAATTTTAAGTTGGCGAGAAAGAAGAAAAAAAGTCGCACAAATGATGGGAAGGTTGAATTCGCAGATCCTGCGAATTTGAAATAGGAATTTCTCCAAGATCCTTGGTGAAATTTGAGGTTGGGAAGATGAATTAGAAAACATTCATTTGCGACAAAAACTTACATGATCAACGCAATTCTCTTAAAAAAAGAAAGAAAAGACAGCAGATCGGCAATACAGCAAGTGACTTTTTAAAAAAGCAAAGCGGCCTTACTGAGTTACAAATTTTGCGTAACGAGAGGCGGATTCAGTGAGGGATCAAAAAAAGCAAGAGTGAAAAGCAAAGCGTGCAAACTATCGAGTAGCGAAAAATGGACTGTGTGGAATTTTGGCTATCCACGTAACACGAAAACTCGGCGCGCTTGGTGGGGCGCGCCGCGTTTCCTTGGTAACGCGCTATGAGCGTCTGTGTAAACACGCTGCAATCTCATGTGTGGCCGAATTGAAGGCCCTTTAATTCTCGCGATTAAAATTAAATTTTTTCATTTGATTTCGCGATTTATTTAGTTGATTTGGTGTGCTAATTTTGCCACACCTTCGTACATAAATTTTACAATTATTTTATGATAAATTTTGCAGCAAAAAATTAACAAAAAAAATTTTGCAAGATTGTTTATTTCAATTAATGTTTCAAAATTTAAACAATGATTATTTAACAACGTAAAAATACAAAAATTCTTGAAATTAATGAAAAATTATATTTCAGAAACTTATGATGTGAAATACAAAAAATCTTGAAATTAGAAGTTATATTTCAAAACTTATATTGTAACATAAGGTAAATAAAACTGAATACAAAAATCTTAAAACTGAAAATCCGCAGGGCGTCTGGCTGTAACAAAAAAGAAAACTTAGTTGAAGGCTAAAGAAAACAGAACAAAAGTAAATTAGTTATAAAACTTACGTCGACCTTCGTTGCGACAAATCTCCTCGCAAGTGGCGAGAGCCATCGTTATATCCGGGGTTATGCTGATCGAGTTATGGTCACCTCCATAGTGGACATCGGCCGGATGATATTGCGCATGAACGCGACGTCCCACCCTCGAGCTGCCCGGCGCAGCAACTGTGCCGGCCATGGAAGGTAAACCGGTACATTGTGTACGATCACCACATCCATGGGTTCATACACCGAGTGCCGCTCTCCTTGTTAATTGTAAGAAATGTCGTCCTCGGCCTCGACCAGTTGTCGCTCCCCGGTTGCGCCCTTGGCTATCCTTTGTTCGAAAGGTTTACATGTGCTGTGCTCGAGACACCCAGAGGGAATCCAGAGGAAGGAGAAGCTGAGTGAGCGTGATCTGGAGCGTTATACCCGATTCAAACGACCATTCTCTCTCTCTTAGGCTCTCGAATCATAGCGACGCTTTGACCCCAACTTCTGTTGGACAAGTCCGGTTGCTGTGCGAAGATAGCTTATCGAACATCTATTTACTGCGTTAACTGCTTCACGGTTGCGTAGTGCGCAACACCTATTAGGGTGGGCGTTTCGAACAAACCATTCTTATGAGCCGTGATGAGGTTCCGTTTCAACCTTCGGTTGGATAGGTTCTTTCGGAGCGGCCAGTAGGTAATTCAAACGTGTTTTGCTGCGTATTCTGTGCCTCAGATACGCAGATTCACAAGAAAAACAGGGTAAAAGGAACAACAATTCGCCGTGATCCGAAAGGTGATTCGCGAGTCGTAGTGCTCCAATTTGGTATGGACTCTGCGGGGTAGAGGTTTGCCACCAGATAGAGAGTCAACGTGGAATCTGGTTAAGACGCGCTGACTCTCAGATAGTGATAGCACAGGACCACCTGTGGTCCAGCCGTAGATCGTACCAGCGCGAGAACTTTGGCTGACCACTGGCAAGTCCGCACGCTGATCGACACAGTCGACCGGATTCGTCGCTGTACGAGGCCGAGAGTCGATGCGTTCCAGGACCACCACAGGCACCCGGTCGGCAGAGTTCCTCTCCGGACGTTGTTGCGCGTCCGAATGGCCAGATACGTCGGGAGACCTGAAAATCACTATCAGTCATTAAAAATTAATATTAACAAAATTTTATTAAACAAGATTACATTAATTAATGAAACTCAATTAATTATTTAATTAAACACTTATTCTTGACAAAAAAAAATCTAGTAATTTATATTGTATGGCACTTACGATCTGACGGCATCGTTCCTTCTCGATCGTTGAGCGTCAGGTCGTCATTGCTGCTGCATGCAAACCTGAAAAACAAAATTTTTCAATACAAGCACCATAATAAAGAAGTTTTTAAGACTCAATCAATTTTTTCTACTTATGCGAGGAGCGCGAGTGACTAGCAGATATCTGCCTCCGCATCGGAGGTCCTGGCCGCCCAGTAAAAGGTGCCGCCCGCGTAGACGATGCACTCGAACTTGCGACTACTGTTGACTCATAAAATATATGCTAAAATGAAAAATAAACAGCGAAATAATGAATAGAAAATTTGTGTAACAAAATAAAAATTTTTAAATCCAAAATTAAAAGCAATTTTTTCAATTAAAAAATAAGTGTAACACAATATTTTTAATAATTTGCAGACGTAAATAAATAGATTAATAAAGTAACAGTGTAGAAGATTATTTCGGATTGAAAATGAACATGTGTCAGAATTCGAAGAAATGTAATTGATACAGCTATAGGACAAACAGGGCGCTGAGTTACAAGGAGTCATGCAATTAAAACAAAATAAAAAGAATTGTAAAGTGAAAAAAAAGGCAAAGATCGGTACTTTTTTCGACAAAAGTAAAAAAGAGTCCATGACGAGCTAAGATATTATTACCCGCCATAGCTGCACCGCGCGCAGAAGCATGCCGGCGTCAAGAAAACTCTCGAACGACGGTCGCTTGAGCACCTTGTGGGTACCCAGAGCACCGCGGAGTGCCATGGACGCCGCGCAAATCACCTCTGCCTCCATTTCGGTGATTAGCGACGGGACCAACTTGCACTCCTGAAAAGCATCGTGCACGGCGGCGAACATCCGCTATGCCGTGCACGAACGGGACCGGAAGTAGCTTTCATCGAACTGTGTGCGTTTTTGTGCCAACGCGGCATCGTTGGCACCAAAAAACACAGCACAACACAAATAGTCACAACAAAATTATTTCAACACTGGACACTTTTGGACTGAGGCTTCGACGAGTTTGACGCAGAATTTGTGAAAAAAGACGAAGAATTTGTGAATAAATCGTCCGAATAAATTTCATTCTTGCAACTTGTGTGTAATGCGCCTCATTTATACTCTGATCTTACATGTCTTTATAGTAATAATAGGTTAGGATTGAATAATAAAAACTGATCGTGTTTCAAAGTTTTTTTTTTATTTTCAAGTTTTCCGCCTCAACATTGCACTCGTTTCATCGTCTTTGTTTCTGCTGACACACTCATTTTTGTCGTACAAAATCATCTCATTGCAAAGAATCGCAAATACGATGTCGTTTTGCAAAAATTCCGTGAACGACGACATGTAACTTTCGATGATCATCAACGGATTGTCAGAACGCTCAGTGGTGTTTCACAGGTTTTTCACTTGTGTTCTGCAGTGGTTTACTGCGTCAGAATGGTGACCCAGGAACTGAAGCCAGTATGAATATTAGCCAGAATGAATATGTTTCTTTTTGAATGCATAAATGACCTATGGATAAATTAATCTTACCATCGGTGGTTTCGACAATCAGGACTGGCTTGCCATACACCGTCTTGGCGTATACCACGCACTGGGGCGTGATCCGTATTTCCGGATCGCAATGGCCGTTGTTGATAAAGGCTCGCAGTTTGTTCGTGTGCTTCACAATTTTGAACCATTCGTGAATTGATAAGCTAATACCGGACCAGTACTGCCCGCATAACACAACACAAGGGCGCCAGGTGTCAACGCCACGGTTGAAGAGCCCTACAACAGCAAATTTTAATTTTGTTTCGTTGAGGGCATACACAAGCGACGCGATTACGTTTTTAACGACCGAACTCATGTTGATGCTACTTTTTTACAATGTCCGGCGTCTTCTCGGTTTGACGTTTATAACAACCTTTTTCCACCACTGGGAGCAGCGAGCATTGTTTGTTTCCTTTCTAGAAGCCATTGTCATATTTTCAGAGCATAATTCAGCGCATAATGGAAATTTGGATTCCTAGCGTAATACGAACACCTATTGTCCACCGATGGCAGCTTTTTGAAGAACAAGTTCCGCAGGTCCGTAGTAAAATTAACATCAGGAACATCGAAGATCGAGGTTGGATAGTCCCACTTCAGTTCACCACGTGTGTACATAACGTCAGCGCTCCTCGTTATTTTTTAGAGCTCGCTGACGACGAGTTTCAGGTCTAATGTTCCTCGGAATCAGCAGAGACCGTGGTGTTTGTGCGTCAGCCAGTCGTTATTCACCTTGGTTGCATGCCACACCCCGTGCTGGAAAATCGGCGGCCTCACGATCCAGTGGGCCGTAGCACGGCCCTCGCCCTAAGAAAGCAGGGCTATCTCGTTGCAAATGAACAAATTTTGTTTATCCGTAAATCCCTGCATCTCGATTATGAACTTTATGGTTCGCCTTTCCATTTACGACTGACTCGTGCAGAAAATTTTTAGTCAACATTCTTCGTTTGCAAATTCTTTTGCGGCGGCTTAGCTTTATGTAGTAGTATCAATTACATTAACAGTGTCATCAGACATGATGAGTCTTATTCTTCCTGTGGTATCAATTACACATTTTCCACTGAGGAGTTTCGGGTTTTCAACCATTTTTTACTCATCAAGACGAATTTAAAAAATACTTATGACGTCATTTATAGCTGCATACAGTCGTTTTATTTATTTGCACATATTTGATATGCACCAGTATCCGAAATGGAGCGATCGACTTCAGTCGACTGTCTCGCGAAGGTTCTACGGTACATTTCACTTAGGAACGCTTATTTGCGACGTGTGTGCGACACCTGTTTTCGTCGTGGTACGCGTGTGCAGAGTGTACGTGATCTTACGAGTAAAATTAAATACGTGGTACGTAACATGTCACTCAATGAAATTGTGTACGCGTACGAAAAATCGTGTTTCACATGTCTCCCTTTGATAGAAGATTACCGTCCGCCTTAAAACAATGCAACTAAAATTTGTTTCAGTCCCTAGGAATCCCATAAACACGAAAAAATGGGTCTCATAGGTGTGCTACTTGATTTATATCGTGTAATTGTTAAATAATGAATAACATCTTTAAATTCGAATAAAAAATTGGTAAATCGAGAATAATCATACGAATGATCATATTCGAATAGCACGTCTATGGAACCCTTTATATCTTGTTGTTTGGACCCCAAGAAAAATTTTGCCCTATTGTTTAAAGGCGTACGATTCCGAGAAAAGTCGAAATTCATAAAGCTCAAATGGCTACTATCGTTTTCCGAGAACAAACTCAAGTCGATTTTCCTCAAAACACCTACTCAAAAAAATGCAACCAAAAATTTTTTCAGTCCCGTGGAATCCCATAAATACAAAAAAGTGGGTGTCATAGGTGTGCCACTTGATTTATATGGTGTAATTGGGAAAAAATAAATTGAACATCTCTAAGGCCGCAATTGAGGACAAGTGAGATTGGGCTATTTTCTTTTTTTAGTTTATGTACTTCAAATATAAATTCACAACAGTTGATTATAATTGTTGTAAGATTTCATTCTTCTTTGTTTCATGACACTAGTATACAGCGCGCGCTTCGCGCGCGCTACATAGTATATAGTTTAATTTTTCAATTTTCAACTGCACATTTTTACCCGTCAAAAATAAAGCAACAATCTGTTAAAATTGAAGTGGTTACGCATTAACTTGGCCAACGGTCCAATCCGCGGCCAACTTTATGGACCGTTCAACTTTTTGAAGATGAATATGATGTTTGAAGTAAGACATTTCCAAGATATTTTTCATTTATAGTTCTGAAAATCAGCAAAGTCTATTTTTTATTTTCTTCTGTGCAAATTCCAACTAACATAATATTTTCTATGTTCCATTCTTGAAGATATTCTGAATTCAAACTTGACTTAGTGTAAATATAAGTCCAATATTCACATGGAGAGAAAAATTCCAAGTCCAATCTTCTTTTTTTGTGAGATTGTATAAATTCAATTTTTACCTCTCGAAATATTTTCTAAGTTCACTTTCACTTTTTGCACTTTTCACTTTTCACTTTCTGGTATTTTTCTTATAGTTCTGATGGTGAGTTCCGACTGACTGACCTAGTGCTCTGATGATCAAGATTTATACTAAATTTTTTGCCATAGCATACATTGGTAAAAGAGAGATAGGATTTGTGTAAAACACACATCATTTGACCTAGATTTGCAGGATCGGTGTGATCTCACAAAAGTCTCACATAATAGAAAAAAAGTAAGACTGATATCAAAAGGAGATGGAGTTATCCTTCTCTCGCAATTCCAAGTTTGTAAGACTCATCAGTGTGACGTACAACGATTTCTTTCATTGACGTTGACAATTTTCCAAAGAAAATAATTCGCATATAAATGAATACATAATTGATTAAATATTACTGAAATCTTAGATATAAATATGGTTATTATAATATATGAAAAATTAATAATATTTATATCTCATATAATATCAAAAATGACAAATAATTCGAAAGCAAAAGTATCAGGGGTATATAAAAAAAAGTTGGTGATTCATGAGAATGAAATAACATCCGAAGAGCTATATAAAGATGTTATGGTAACCCCTTCTGAATGGGACATCCGGACCGGAACTTCCGCAGTGTTCGGATGTTATAAAATTTTTTTATTTAATTTCAATATGAGAAAAATTGAATTTTCACAGGCGAAATACGCAGTATGTAACACAAAATATAATAAATAATGTAATTCATATAAATTCAGGCTGTGGCTATTCGCACCTAGTCCGTGCGGCCGTGCACCGTGCGAAACAATAACAAAAATAAATCAGAATTCGGCTTCTACTGTGCACGGACTGGGTGCGAATAGCTACTGCCATAAATTTATATAGATTTATATATAAATCAAGTGACACAAATATGGGACCCTTGTTTTCGTGTTCATAGGACACGAAGGTCCTTTTAGGTAAGAGTTTTTGGGAAAAATCGATTTGATGTTTGTTCTTGGAAATCGATAGTAGTTATTTAAGCTTTATAAATTCCGACTTTTCTCGGAAACGTACGCCTTTAAACAATAGGGCAAAATTTTTCTTCGGTTTTTTAATGTCTCACCGACAAGAAAAAAAAATGGTCTCATAGGCGTGTTATTCGAAAATAATCATTTGTATGATTATTTTTGATTTACCAATTTTTTTCAAGGGACTGAAAAAACTTTTGGTTGCACTGTACCAAGGCGGGTGTTTTTCAAAAAAGTCAACATTTTTCAAATTAACGCTGAAAAGCGTGTTTATTGACGCTTTTTGAAACCTCATTTTTTTCGTAACTATTAAGGTCCCTGGAACACAAAAATTTTGTTTTTAGAAGGGTTTCATACGGTTCAAAAAAAAATTTTTTTTCGTCTAACGGTATGATATATTTGAAGCGACTCCTACACCGAATTGTAAATATTTTGTTGAACTAATGTTAGGTATCGCCATAAGACTGTAATAAATTTCCATTATAGCTGTTACAGAATTTGTATGATATACGTGATTAGATTTTTTTTACTTTTTCATTACACTATTACCCGTTCACATGTATTTTTTATAATTTCACTTTTTAAAAAATGCAACGAAAATAAAACAAAAATTAATTGAGTATTAATTTAGGCCATAAAAACCCATTGGCGGGGGTGCCACGGTGTCGTACTAGGCACGCGGTCGTCAGCATTGTGACGAATAAATGTTTTTGTTATAAGCGTTTGTTAATTTATGCTTTGTGACGGGTAAATTTTGAACCCGTCACTTACCCGCGCTTTTTCGCGCGTGTGCGAGATGCAACGATCAGAGCTTGATGCGTTGATCGATCGCTTCGCGCATGCGCGCACAAGGGCATACCGTTGCCGAGCTGCGTGGCGTCACGGGACGCCATTCTTTTGTAGAGAGGTCAACGACCCGCACCGTCGCCAGGCAGAACCTGGCGAATTCTTCGCGACGCGGATGACCGGCGAGGCCTGCCCGAGGGACGCTGCTGGGCCGCGGGCCCATCACCAGCACCATGCCGGGGCCGATGGCCCCGGCCCGCAAGTAAGTGTACTGTTTCGACAGTGCCTGTCCAGGTTTCCCCTGTCGCGGTGTCGTGGCTCTTCTGCCCACGACCGACTATGACCCCCGACTTTCTCTCTCTCTCGCCCCGACAATTCCCTGCTTTCTTTCAACGGGGCACTAGGCCCCATGCACATTTTGACAGGTATCGTCCCACTAGGGGACGGTACAATAAAAACCTCGTTTCTTTTACACAATTAATTTGCATTTTCTTTTCCCCTCCTCTCCTCCCCGTCCGATCAATCATTTGTTTTGGTTTCTTTCTTGTCCGTTGTGGTGGCCCGCGAGCCACCAATTTCATTAAGAATTTGTTTTCTTGACCCCAAGCCGTGTAACCTGCGCCCTGACTGAGCTAGCCGTGCTCGCCAGGAGACGCAATTTTGCTCGCGTTAAGAGGTTGGCCGTTAGCCGAAACGGCGCCCGTTCCCAAATTCTTTTTTTTTTGTTTCACGCTTAATCTAGACCCGGTGTGGACCCAAGGCCCGGGAATCGACCCTGGGAAAAAACCGGGTTACAGCTTATTTGTATCATTCGTTTATTTTATAAACATCCTTGTTTCCAGCGGTAGGTATCAAGTACGCGGTCGTCCAGAGAGTGACGTCAAAGATAATGACATTTTTATCTAAATTTTTTTCTGCTGCGTCAGCAAAATTTCATGACTGGTATAAATGGTACACACATGTTAAGGTCACCGTTGATATCGGTCAGGATTCTACTGTTCAGCTAAAAAATAGTTATCTTTATTTTAATTTTCCTGAGTTTATGAAAATTCCAAATATATAAAATTATAATTGATGTAACTAATTTTTCGCTGATCCAAAACAATTTCCAATTTGACAGCTAATGTTTCATAAAATAGATCGATAATCAGTTATAATATTAAGTCAGGTAAAGTCAGAACAAAAGTGTCCTTCCAAGCGGAGTTATAGATAACACATGAAATCATTTTTTTAAAAAAATAATATCATTGCCAAATAGGCAATTGAATTTATAAAAGGTAATTTTCAGAATAAAGGCAGAATAACATACAAAAATTCAACATTTCTATCGTAACAAAAATATTTTAAGGCTAAAATTAATCAACGCAAGGTTTTGTGTCCCTTTGATTTTTATTCCATATCATCTTACATTTTTCTTAGTATTTGAAAATGTGATTCTAAATTCTAAGAACTAATAAAAACGGTTTTATTCTGCTAATCTACACATAAAATAATTCTCAAAAAAAGAAATAATATCATTACTAAACAGGCAACATATCATTACATTTAGAACTTTAGTGCAATTTCATAAAATCAAATCCTCAATTCAAACTTCCGTAATATAGTGAAACTAACGTTACTATTCCTCGAAATTAGGTATATTTATCTAAAAAAAATTTTAGGCTCCATTGCCAACTACGTAACAATTTGATAACAGCATCTTACAAAAAGGTCTTACTTAACTTTCAATTTTCTCAATCACGTTAGACAATAAGGATCAGTATGTCTATACATAAATATATATTATGCACTTGCCAGAAAGTAAAAAAATTTCCGAAGACAAGACACCTAGTTGCATTGTTTTGTTTTGAAAGGCGACGCACTGTTGATTGTCATTGATCATGGGACTGAAGTTCAAAACGTTTTGGAAAAAAAACTTTTTTTTTTCCAAAATGCTTAAAACAAAAACTAACACGTGCGCTGTGTTCCTTGAGAAATTTTTGATCAATTCTGACCAATTTTGAGTACAAAATTGACGCGGAACATGTTCGTTGGACTATATGAACATGTACAAAAATACTCAAATCACGAATATGACCGTAACTTTTGTTTTCTCAATGCTGAAACAAAAACTAACACGGAAAGAAACAAACTTTCACAAGGAACACAGCGCACGTGTTAGTTTTTGTTTCAAGCATTTTGGAAAAAAAACGTTTTTTTTCCAAAACGTTTTGAACTTCAGTCTTATTCATTGATCATATAATTGTTATGATCATATATTGAAACATGTAAAAACTTCACTCATTCGTGAAAGCTATTGGTGTTAAACGAATTATTTTTGAAGTTCACATATGTTCAATATTGTAATCAATAATATTCTGAGGGTTTGCGTTTCTTTTTCATATTCGTGCATTTTGGATATCGACACTTCATTTCCTTGAAAGTTACCCACAAATGAAGATCACAATTATTATTGTCAGCGAAACAGGTAGTAGGTGAAAGACATTCAAACGATTGTATGAATAATAATACTCTATTTATAGAGTTAATACAACTCAGTTCTTAGGAGACATGAAACGGACAGTGACTGTATACAACTTTAACTGAAAAGAAAAACGGGTATAGGGGCGCTGAAGGCGCTGATTCAAAGTTATAACTGATAACTAATAAGCCGCAACTCGCGTACTTACCAAAACCGATTGATATGAAAAGATGCATTTCAACAATTATAATACAATTTTGCGAAAATCGAATGCATTTTATTACGTATAACGTGGCATTTCTTTTAAGCGTTCGGGAGCTCCTGAGGAGAGCCCATGGATCTCTTCAGACTCCCTGAAAAGAGTTTTTTTTCGAGACAATATGCAACGGGCATGGTGTGCGGTTCTTTTTTTTTGTAAGCGACCTTGAGGTCAGAGGACTTTAGGAATAAAGAAAGTAATAAAGGCACTCGTGGAGCACGATCGACGGACTGGGGACCAAACCATTTGCGTCAGACATTAATGAAAGGCATTATTTTCAGCTCGAAGGCCAATTTTTGATTTAGACTCGCCCTATTCAATCCCTGGTGCGTACTTTGCGGTCCAGGATAGCACGAAAACGTCTCCGAGAAGGCCGGATCAACGGTCGAGCAGGGACTTCGCTCGCCGTTATCGACTAGGGTCGATAAGGGGGCACACGCCCCAGTTGTCATCCACCGTTAGGGGGCCTGAACGCGAGTTCAGGCCGGATACCGCATTGCACACGGGGTGGGGAGGCGGCCTATAAAGGTCACCACAAGGCCGTCCTCCCTCTCTTCTCTGGACCTCCCGAGCGCAGATTAGTGACCATTCTGTATTTTTGCGTAATTTAGTGTAGTTTATTTGAAAGAGTCTTGTTTTTTTTTGCTTTAAAGAATTTTTGTGTGCCGGCAATAGTGTCGAAGGTGGGTGTCTACGTTAGTCAGAGCGTCCAAAGGTTTGACTTTTATTTTCCATCGAATCAGATCAACGGTTGGAAGTCCAGTTGTATGTTAATTTCAAAAGATTCTTTGTATTCCGCCACTAACGTTCTAAGTTCGACAATTTTTTTTTGGTTCAATTCTTAATTTCTCCATTAATTGAAATTGTTCGGAAAATACTAACGAGGAAAGAGTGTCGCGTCGCGTGAGTGAAATAGTCTCCAATTTTGATCGCGAATCGGAGCGCGATTCAAACTCGGCGCCGTCAAACATTGCAGACGTCACTCAGCGCTCACGGCCAGAGCGCGAAATTCGGCGCAGACAAATGCGTTTTGATGAGGGTGCTGGCACGATTTCATGATTGAGTGCCAAATCAAAACCGTTACGAGTGTTGTCGCGAATGAATTCCACAACCTTGGGTGAAATTTTCGCCGGTGGAACACAGAACGTGCGGGATGAAATATTAGATGAGATGGTAGATCCTTTGGTCACTCGTTCAAATCGGATGAACGATATTTCAATGAATCCGAGTAGTTTGTTTGGCACTAACTGGCATAGAGAGAGCTCGAGTCACGGGGAAAGTAGTTTTTCGGGAACTCGTGATAAACGTCGCGTCATAAATAGTTGGAATTTGGAATTTTCGGGTGACAGCTCGCATGACGAACTGTCAGCCGAAGAATTTCTTATCACAATAGAAGAGCACCATCGAGGTTCCGACATAACGGATGACGATATGTTGGAAACACTGCCTGCTCTTTTTGAGGGTGTAGGTTTGCGTTGGTATCGGTTAGAGTATCCTCTCTGGGAATTGTGGGCCGATTTTGAAGAGCATTTTTGCACACATTTTGGCGATGAAAATTTGTATCAACGCGCCCGCGAAGAATTACATAATCGGACACAAGCTCCCGGGAAGCCGATCGGCACATATCTAGTCTGGCTTCGGTATATGATGCGGTTTGTACAGCCGATTCCGACCATACACGATCAACTCGATCTGGCGTATACGAATTGAAATCCCGGATATAAAATGAGGATCGGTCGCGAACAATTGACGAATTTTCATGAATTGGAGATAATCCTCCGTTGGGAAAATTCTTCGAAGCACGTAAAAGATCTTGTACGACTTATCGACCATCGTCGCGTATACCACATTCGATTTTTCCTCAGGCTGCTTATGCAGCAAACCCCAAGTCAAGGCCAAATATTAATGCCACACGGCGATTTTCAGGTCCTTTGTTGGGAGGTCAACGAAGTGCTGCTGTCGAGGATAGTGAAGAAGAACAGGCGTGCGCAGTGAAATCCCAGTTTCGAAAACAGGCACTGACAGCACAGGCACTAATCGGCAGGCCACTAATTGGGAAAAAGGAAGAGCGAAGACTCAGGAACCACACATTAGAGGTAATGTCACTTATGGTGATAGAGAAAAAGGAAATAGCGTTTGTCAGGGCTCTCAATCCCTGACAGGTTGAAGGTTGAGTTTTCCCTCACCTCTGTTGGAATTGTAGACAAATGGATCATCGTTTCGCGGTTTGTCCTAAACCTTTGCAATTTTTCTGTTTCGGTTGTAGAAAAGAAAATGTGAAGAAGCCTCAATGTAAGAGGTGTGCTTCACGTGAGAACAATACAGGAAATGAAAGGAGACAATAGCAGTTAGAAAGCCACTCACCGGGTGAAGACGATTCGTCGGCAGGAACTTTTTTCAAGGATTAAGTTCTGATCAGCCAAGGGACGAATCCAGCTTGAAAGCTGACTTCAGGGAGTGTGACGAGTTGAAGTTAGGACAGGAAGAGATGCGTCCATACATTAAGGTTAGGTTGAATAGAAGAAAAATTAGGTTATTAGTAGATACTGGTTCTACACATTCATATTTAAGTCCGAGTGGTTACGAGAAGATGAGTAAGCCACTGATTAGGGATAGAGAAAATGTGTTTGCGAGTATGGCCAATGGCATGAAAAACCAATTGTAGGCATTTTGAGTACAAGATTAGAATGTGCAAGATCCAAGTTTTGAGTAAAGTTTCACACAGTACACATACTTTCATAAGTCACTAAATTATGACGGTATGCATTATATTATAAAGTTAAAATTGCGAATAGATTTTAGTCAAAATTATTTGAGTTTGAAGCCACTTTCTTGTAATTCAGTAGATGATGAAATAGTTAACGCCGTAATAGAGAACTCATGTGCTCGCTTACATGAATTAACTGTAGATCAAAAGAAAACACTCAAAATAAAGCTTGATGAATTAATTCCAAAAACTTATCAATTATTGGGGATCAATCTAGTGGCTCATCGGACAGTTGGTACCTTTACAGCGAATATCGACCTTCTTCACACCATACAATTAGCTTTGTTGACACTTTCTTTAGCTTTTCTTGTCTTTTTCTTTCCTCAACTTTTGTCTGCTTGATCGTTACTTTTGATTAAATTAAAAGTGTGTGCGAGTGTTATTGAATTTACACTGAATCTATTTTAGTCTTATTGCAAACTTATAATTGTTCAGGTAGTTTTAATTTTAGGCTTTAGAAATACTGTGAACCTAGATTGATTCTGTATAATTCTACTTAATTTTTGGCATGTGAAATGATGTGAAATGCAAACTCTTTAATTTCACTTTGATACAGAGAGAATAGTTTTTGCAATATTTTTGTTTGTTCTTAGTAAATTTTGTGATGCATGTGGATGATGAATGACATAGAATTTGAATGGCTTCACTTCTGGGACAGCAATTTTCCTTTTATAATTCATATTCAATTTCAGCCTTGTATCGTTAAATTTTATTATTTATCTAATTATTATTCATTATTCAATTTCAATTTATTTTCGACTTATTTATTGTTTTATATTTATGTTTAGGGTGCTTTTTTGGCAAGGTGTGTCGATCTTCTTGACGCGTCGGCCGCATGACTTTGAATTTCGTACATTCAATTCACCTAGCATGATTAAATGTCCTGCGTGCAATGTGACCTTGAAACGTGTTAATAGATGCGAAAATTGGGATAAATCATACCACTCATTGTGTGCAAAGTTCAAACGCACCTTGATCGGACGCGCCACCCGCAAGTGCTGTATCAGTGACTGTCAAGTGACAAAAGTATCGAAGGCCTCGAAACGTCGTAACTCAGTCGACAGTCCTTCTCCTTCTTCAGCTAGACAATCGATGATGGCACAGAGGGACGATTCGGCTCCATCTACTAGCGTTCACCCTGACCCTGAGGGTGAAACTACTATGCATGATCTGAAAACCCTTCTGCTTCCGATGAATTCTAAAATAAGCGCTCTGCCTTCTATCCAGGCTGATATATCTGAGCTGAAACAACTGAAGACATCCGTTGCAGGTATTGAAGAAAAAATTGAACGGGCAATCGCAATTTCTGAGTCAAACTCAGCTAGAATACGTAGCGTGGAGGAGATGTGTAGTAGTCTTAGCTCCAGAGTAGCCTCGAATGAGATCGGAATTACCAAAATCAACTCTTTATTGAGATCACACTTCAATCCAGACATATCTTATGCTCCTCCTCGCCTTCCCTGGGATAGAGAAATTGTTATTACAGGTCTTAGCAATGAAGCAACGGAGAAACCTTTAGAAATTTTGAAGTCGCTTGCTCCGGTACTTGGTGTTGAAATAAGAGAGAATCTCATTGACGACGTGCGTGCTCTTCCTGTTGTCCGTGGCAAGGATCGTGTCTTGATTGTCTGTTACGTCACTAAAATTTACAGGAATGAATGGCTTAAAGAAGGCTTAAAAAAATCTTTATGAATGAAAGATCAACAGCTGTTGAACGTAGAACCCTTCTCGAAGGTAAGAGACTAGCCAGAGACCGTGGATTCAAATATTGCTGGATGCGATCCGGTCAAGTTTATTTGAGGAGAGACGAGGATTCTGGAGCCCGGAAAAATCCTCAAGAATTTGATCCTGTTGATACTGTTGATTGCTTAGTCGATCCTTCTGGTGGAGTCTCTGCTCCTATGGAGACAGCAGCTTCTTCTTTTTTTTAGACAGCAACAACCCCGTACCCAACGCCTGAATAATAGAACTTCAAATCTTATGAAGGCCTGTCATTTCAATCCCTAGTCCTTAGTTAACCTAGCACATTATCAAGAGGTCTCTATACTCACTGCAGTCACCAAATTTCATCTGATTGCGGTCGTCGAAACCTGGTTGAAGGAGATAGTCCCTGCTAATCGAGTGGCTCTGGATGACTTTCGAATCGTTCGTCATGATAGACGTGAGGGGTTGACAGGATACGGAGGAGTCTGCCTGTACATCCACAGAAACATTGAATCCTGCACAATATTGGAGACATCAAAATCCTATCCAAATCCGTATACAGAATATCTGATACTTAGTCTTCGCCTATCTGGAGTGAATATTCTATGCTCCGTTGTTTATCGCCCTCCCAATGCTCCTCCCTCCTTTGGAATTCATTGATGCTTTTGACAGATTGGTACCTTCTTTTCATAGAATCATTATTTTTAGGGATTTTAACTGCAACATGCTATCTGATGCAGCAAGAGCTGAGCAGATGCGGGATTTTTTGGTGTCGCAAGATCTTAGTCTCCTGAACTCTGCTCCAACCCATCATACGCTGACCTCTCACACACTGTTAATTTGTGTATGATTGATGCAGAAAGCAGTGACTCGACACTTGAATAGTCCGGTTTCCCTTTTCTGTCTGGTCACGAGATGCTCATTCTTAATTACCATTTACAGGTCAACGCTACTGTCCCTCACATAGTAAACTATCGAAACTTGAATAACATTGATACAACTCTGCTATCTGACACTCTCCATGAACTCATGATTTCCAACCCGTTGGACTCTGTGGATGTTGATCGGGCATTCCTCTCGTTAAATGAAACCCTACTTATAACTATTGATAGATGCGCTCCGCTGAAAAGCTTTATTCCCAGAAATAGACCAGCCCCATGGATGACAGTTGAGATTAAAGCAGAGATTGAATATAGGAATAAATTGAGGAA
>JAPYZS010001140.1:0-19791 GCA_030522925.1 Trissolcus japonicus | reverse complement strand
TTTGTTTATCAAATAACTTTACTTGTCAAATTTCAAGGTTCAAATCAATCACAACAAACAAACTTTTTTAGATGACTATCTTCGACATCCCACCTTAAACATAAAAAATTTTAGCAATTACAATTATTCGTCAAATCATAACTATCCTACATAGTGTTACAATTTACTACGGTCTACGGAGTGAAAATTTAGGAAGTGTTCGGAATTTTGACAAATTACCGACAGCTGCCGATAACCAGGGCAGCCTTACCGCAACGCCGCTAGGGGGCAGCAATGCACGCACCGCCGCTAGGCGGCGGTTGTCGCACTCTGCGCGCCCCTCTCACAAGCGAGCCGATAAATTGCGGGCCTAAATAAGGCTGCTCTGGCCAGTAGCAGTCACTTCACCCAGAGACTGGGTGGCGACTACACGAGCGACTCGTGTGCGATCCATCTCGGATCCTTTTGCCAGGCGACTCGAGCGACTCGAGAAGCCTCTCTCGCTCTCAAGCGACAACGTGAGATTCACGTATCTCACACCCGGTGCAACTGGTCACCCTGCATCAGGGGCCATTCCCCGGCGCACACTCTAGCGACTAGGGAGAGTGCTCGAGGTACTCCGGCGACCGGAGATAACCTCAAATTCGAACGCATTGCGAAGTGCGACGCCCTAGGGCTCGCACTTCCAGTCAACCTAACCTAGGTGACCACAACACCAGCACTCCCTAGCGACTAGGGAACCTCCAGCGACTGGAGCTCACCCTACCTCGAACACATTGCGAGGTTCCGCACCTGGTGCGTGTACCTCCGGTCACAAACTTTCAGGGGCCGTTACAAAAACTCCCACCAGAGACTGGTTGGCGAGTCACATCGATCTCTATCGCTCACCAGAGACATTATCACCGGCGACCAGTCGATATGTGTCCACGCTAGAGGGCGCCACTATCCCCTACGCATCCAAGCCGAATAACGAGTCGCACTTTTGCCACTAGAGAGTCGCGCCAGCGCCAATACTCTGCTCGTCGAGAATCTCCGAGTACAGAGGGCGCCACGAGCGAAATCCCAAACGCCGTGAAAACAAGCCTAGAGCGCTTAGATCAACGCGGGTCTGACTGCCCAATCAGCGACCAGCTATTACAGGTCGTTCGGCTCAAAAACAGTAGCTGTCAGAGGACGCCATAGGGCGGATTCCCAAACAGAGACATTTTGCAAGAAATAAATAGCCCACCTGATGAAAATGGAACGAGATTTGCAAAACTGAACTAAATAATACATATCAACAATGTCGTTTAGGCGCATCCGCTCTGGCATCGTTGCCATTCTGTCCTGCTCCGTTGTTCTGACCTGATTAAAAGGTCCAAAAAAGGTGAAAAGTTTTGATATTTACTTCAAACAATATCAAATGTTTGTTTACATTTAAAATTGTAACCAGTCATTCAAATGTAAATAGACTGCCACCGCCGCCTCTTCAACCTGTGTGCACATATTTTCATAGATGTGCGTGCGCGCCACCCTATCGAAACGCCGATTCGATAAAGTCCCTAGTCGATATGTCCAAGCATTAACCGTACAGACGTTCATGCATTTACGCTAAAAACTGTACGCACATTATTCTTAACTGTTGTGCCTCAAGGTTATGTGTTAGGTTGAAGTACACGGAGCCAACAACAATAGCAAGATTGTCGAGGGCACGAAGATCCACGCGTTAGTGGACTCAATTTCTTCAACTTGGGTGTCTGGACGAGAGAGGTTTAGTAAGCCTCCGCTAGGTCGGCCTCTACTTTTTTCTCGAATAGCTTTTTATTATAAGTTCTTGGGATCAGTTAGTGAAAAAAGGATATAAATAGATTGGAAGTCTATTTTTTATATTAGATAGATTTATTGTAAAAATGAACAATTAATAATTGTTAACAATTTTATAATTAACAATTAACAATTTAATAATGAACAAAGTTCATTATTAAATCTAATGAGAAAAACAAAAACAAAGTAATATTTTAATCAATTAAAAGAATAAAAAGAAGAAGAAAATAAAAAAGAAATGTGTGGCGCGATGCGTCGAGTTTCCTTAGAAGAAAATAAAAAAGAAATGTGTGGCGCGATGCGTCGAGTTTCCTTACGGGGCGAGCGTATCGGCTACAGCCGACTTGAGTTGTCTCACTAGAAAGCTGGCTGCGCAAGCTCTGGCTTGCTCGCTCACGGACACGGCGAGTTGGCCTGTGCACAACGCTGGTGTCCAAGCGGCAACACCGCGAACTGCGTTGTCCCTAGGGTCACCAGGCGCGCGAATTTTAAGTCGCAATGTTTATCAGTACCAAAGAAAAAAAAATTTCCTAACAAATTTACATGCAAAAATCATAAAATTTAATTATTTTATGCTCAATGTTATTAGAAAATATGTTTGTTACATAATATGTTATTAGTAAATGAATTAAAAATATTACTCGTAATTTACCTCGCATACAATTTTTTCACCCCCTTGGCTCAATATTGGATTACATCTGGCCCATTGTTAGAACAGAGAGAATGTTCAATCACAATAAAAGTAAAAAAATGGACTTTTCCGACCCATGAATTAATTCAATAATTACAAAATTGTAAAATGGCCCATTGTTGGGCTCTCTCCTCTACACTTTTCGTGAATTCACCCATATGGCGTCGTCGATTCATCTGACATCGGATTGGAGGCATGAGATGGCTTCATCAACTTTCGTTGTTTTGGTATTGGAGGCCGATTTTGAGACACTGCATGTGTGGTACTGCGTTGTTTAACGAACTTCCATTTGAGTGCGGATTATTTTCGGGCGTCCAGGTACGCGTTTTGTCTACAGAGGTTCGATGTTGTCTGTATTGGTGTTTGCGACACCTTTTCTGGAAGGACTGCTATCCTTTGTTCAAAAGGTTTGCACGTGCTGTGCTTGTGACTTCCAGAGTGCATCCAGAGGGAGGAGAAGCTGAGTGAGCGTGATTTGGAGCGTTGTACCCGATTCGAACGACCATTTTCTCTTGGGCTCTCGAACCATAGCGATGCTTTGACCCCAACTTTTGTTGAACAAACCCGGTTGCTGTGGCAAGGGAGCTTATCGAACATCTATCTATTTACTGCGTTAACTGTTTCACAGTTGCGTAGTACGACACCCATTAGGGTGGGCGTTCGAAACAAACCATACTTATGAAAAAATAAAATATAGCTATTACTTGTTTAGTTACAAGGAGGCAGAGGTTTCTCCCACCTAATGAGCAGTCTCTCATGAAGCATGGAGTTTCTCCCACTCCATGCTCACGAGTATGGACAAAAACATGCATAGAAATTTTAAATAGAGCTCAAATAGAGTTTTTAATTCAAATTTTAAAGTATTTAAAGTATTTAAAAACTTAATTCAAATATGTATTTTGATCACTTCTTTCACGTGAAATATACTTAATTTAAGCTACCTTTTTCTTCAGTGTAGACATCAGCAAAATTAATATATATAATGTGTATAATATATAAAATGTATAACTTTTTTCTTGTTCGAAATATTTTAATAGTATTTTCCAGTACGTAGACATATCCATGCCTACATGCACTTCTGTTAAGCACAGATCATACTTTTTTTTCTCTTGTGGTATTACCACTCGGTATGTTTTAGGTATGTGTGTGAATACGCCACGAAAACTCCTTTCTTGGCTTTTGCCTCGAACTTTTCGCTTGTAAGCGACTTGTCCAGTATGAATATCTCACACCCGAAGGTGCGCAAGTGTCTGATGGACGGTTTGCGTCCTGTCCAGGTCTCGTAATGTGTTTTATTTCCCAAAGCCCTCAAGTTTGGCTGGGATTTCGTGTTTCTTCCGGATGCGTCGAATTGTATATCGATGATAGGAAGGGAATAACATTCCAGGATGATCTTCTCCTTCGCCGTATTGTAGTCGACGTACAATCGATGCTATCCATCCTTTTTTTTACTAACACGACCGGACTTGCGTACTCAGGAATTGTCGGCTTAATATCCCATTCTCTCAACTATTCGTTAACCTTTTTAATAACAATCTGTCTCGCGTGGGCTGACAGCCTTCTCGCATTCTGTAAAACCGGTTTTTTATCTCTCAACAAACTTGAGATAGTCACGCCTATATCTTTACTCTGAATCAGTACATAGTTCTAAACAATGTCAAATATTTCTTTTTCACTCACATCACTAGACATCACACATGTATTTACTTTCGTATTATCACAATCAATCACAAAAATCTCAGGTATATTTTTACCTTCAAGCTCAAAAATACAATCTCCACTTCACTTCTACATTTCTCAAAAATAAAGTGCCAATCAAAAGTGAGAATTCAATTTAAGTTATCTGGTATAACATAACCACCGATATCAAACTCAATTCGGTCAAAAACAATTTTCAACGTCGCACGATTTAATGTTTCTATCAATTCCGAGCCACAAATTTCAGTTTTTTATTATCTTTTATCTCAATGCCTAAATCTAAAAAATTAGAACTACCAATAAAAGAAAGGTCGCTGCCTGTGACAATGAGAGGTTCAATGTTTCGATTCGCAATGCAAACTTGCTTCACAAATTTAGCACCTGCTTTATCTCAAGATAAAGTTCTATCATTTAACAAATGCACGCTTTTTTGACAATCAGTGACAACATGCCAAAAATTTTGACATTTAAAACATTTCCTTTCACGCAAATTCGTGGGACAATTATCACCCGCGTGTTTTAAATCTGCGCAGAAATAACATTTTTGTGGAGACTAACAGTTTTTACGCCGTTGGCTTTTCAGAAACAGAATTACTTAGACTTTTTACATTTTCAACATGAACTACCAGCTTACCGACGTTCCTTCCGGACTCGGACTCAGTATTCGATGATCTTGGCTTTAGTTGTACTTTATCAAACGCGCTTTGCAGCGCCTCTAGAGACGTGAAATACTGGATGCGCCCCTGACCCCGCTGTCTCGAAATATATTCCACTAAGTTAAGTTGTTTATTTATTGGTTTATCTTCATGGGCACAAAGCTCGAAAATCAAGACTTCTGGCACTTTTGGGCATCCGAAGTTATGCATTTTTCGATATTCGCAAAATCTTCGGATACTACATTTCTAAGTATAATTGGCCAATGAAGAAAAATACGTGTCAAATATTTTTTTAAAACCTTTCGAATGACACCACATTTAAAAAATCCAGCCCCCCCTCCCACAGGGGTGAGTGTGGGGAAACTTTTTTTTGCAAAATCGTATATATAATGTTATTCAAAGATCTCTAAGTATTTGATAGAAAACAATTATTTAATAGATTTTCTTATCTTTTTTTTTCATCTTCAATCACAAAAAAAATTTTCGATGGAAAAAGTAACACTTTTTTCTATCGTTTGAGCAATAGATTTATCACAAAAAAAATGTTGCACAGCACAGATCTACTACAAAGACTATTAGGAATCTTTCATAATCATTCTGATTATTGCATTGAGTTTTTATTCTAACGTAAATCCATCAACATAGCTGAGAGATCACGATTATATATGTGTGCCATGTGCTAACTTACGCTCGTCAATTAGCTCGCATAAGTGGAGAAGAAAATATAATATGACAATTGTAGATTGTGTTTCAACTGCAATATTTCAATCAATAATGAAATCAATACGTCAAACACTGATTCAGATTGCCTACGATTGAATGTACTTACATAAAAAGCTAGTTAAACATGTGTTTTTTGCAATACTGATGGAGGAGGATTACGCTGATTTTCTTTTTGTTGCAGGGTTGATGTTTTCATTGAAAGAAACGATTACATACCAGAGGATGTTCGATCATGCATCAGACCACGTGCGATAGCTCAGAATGGTTATATAATTCAACACGTAACTGAATTTTCGAACATTTTATACAACCCTGAACCAGAAGAACAAAAACCGATTGTAATATATCTACGTATATCTACGATAGTACATATATCTACGTCCACATGAGCTCTCATTTCCAAGCTTTCAGACGATCTTTTTCCGTCTACAAAAATCGGCACCTTATTAAACCAACATTAGTGGTTGTTCCAGACGGTTACATTCTGGCAATTTTTGGGCCGCATTATTCTGATTCGAAGAAAAACGATAACGCTATATTAAGACATGAGTTAGAACGGGATGGAGATGCACTCAGTGATTTACTACAACACGGTGACATTGTTTTGGTTGATCGTGATGAATAAAAACATCTGTTACTGTTATTGCAACGCCAAAACGGTAACCATTGAATTCAATGTAAAATGCCAGCATTTTTGGAGCGTGATTAAAAACAGTTGTCTACAGAAGACGCAAATAATTCGCGCATCGAAAGTAAAAATCGCTGGGTAGTTTAAAGTCGAATTAGCCATATCAGGTCCATGATCAAGTTTTTCAAAAAATCCATAAACTTGCTTATGGCTTAAGTGCATTGTCAGTTGAAAGATCGGTGAATACCAGTGTATATACGATTTGTGCAAAAAAGAAGCATCCCCACACTCACCCCTATGGTTGGGGGTGGGCGGATTTTTTTAATTTGGTGTCATTTGAAAGGTTTCAAAAAAAATATTTGACACGTATTTTTCTTCATTGGCCAAGTATACGTAGAAACGTAGTATCCGAAGATTCTTCGAATATCGAAATATGCATAACTTCAGATGCCCGAAAGTGCCAGAAGTCTTGATTTTCGGGCTTTGTGCCAATGAAGACTTTTGTTCAATGGGAACTTCCTCTATCCAACCAGCATGAACTGGTTCAATTTGACCGAAGCCGGTTTTCCATAAGGAAATTGTGTGGTCCTTTTTCAAAAATGTAAGTCGTTTTAACCAGGTATCACATTTTTCGGGTTCATCATCAAAATAATCTAGTAACTTTTCTATCGTTTTGACATTAACACGTGAACTTGAAGTTTGCCCAGTTGTGAAAATATCTGCCCTCACTAAATCTCCTTTCATGGTTATCAGTTATCTCATTTCAGCATGTCGGGACACCGCAAGTTCAAGTTCATGGCGCTAGCTTGGTATGTGACGCTTCTCCTATATAGGGCTTAGACGGCCGAGCTCGCATAGCTAGGCCCCATATAGGGGAAGCGTTACATACCAAGCAATTACCAAGACAATTTTTACTAGGGTCTGGTTAGCCTACAGACGAGCTAGAAGCACTGGTTCACCAATGGTACCAGATGAATGTAGACATCATCGTTGGTATGGATAGGCTTGTCAAAAAGTAGTTAATGAACTCATTGAACAGTTTATCAAAAAAAAGTTTGCACTTTTTCAAACTGTTCAAAAAGTTCCATCAGTTCAGAATTCAAATAGTTCAAACATGATTTTAAACTCCAAATTTGAATTTGAATAACTTTAAATTTTATTAACTTATCAACTCGGTAATCATCGTACTTAAGTCGTGTTGGTCTTGTGATGACCTTTTAAAAAAAAGTAAGTAAACTCTAAAAATAAACGAAGAAAAATTTGTGTAATATCTGCAAATTTGTTTATCAGAATGATTACTTCGTTACAAATTCTTTGTATTGAATTTTGTTATAGATTCATAAGCAGTAAGTTTCATAAACAGTAAGCTGATAACACAAAAAAAGAATTGCGTTTTTTATATATATTCTATATGTAAACGTTTCATCAAAACAATCGTGCGTAGTGTCTCACACGTTCGAAACGATTTGATAATGATGTTGACTACGCGACTTTGATTGAGTGCAATTAAGCAGCTAGAAGATTTGTTTCCGTGAAAATTGACATACCGCAAATTTCTTATGCCATGAAAACATAGCTCCATGATGAAAAGTTGAAAGCAAAAACTGACGATGTTTGAACGTCACCTATCGGTTATAAAAACACAGCCTAACCTAATTTTTAGTAGTATAAACATTGAAATAGGAACATTCAAATTTACATTTGGAACAGCCGTCGTCCTTTTCAAGTAATGAATAGGGAATCTTCTCCTCTTTTTGATGAATTAATGAACTATGATAATTCTTCTCAGAATTCGTATAATTCTCCTCCGACTGATCCATCGGGCTATTCGTCGAGCAGTTCATCTGAAAATGATATTGATACGCTAATGTTAGAAGTCGAGCATGGTCTTATTTTCGAAAATTAAGTCGAGACGAATCTGAGTGTAACTATTTCTCCAAAACGATTAAGAGCACCACAGTCAACGACTGCCTTATTTCGACATTAAAAAACCTGCTCAAAATATACTGAAGTAAGTGAGTAGCAGGCGTTTTTATTCAATTGAATGTAAACAATATATTTATATCATATGTCACTTTGGAATAATAATTACTAATAACAACTTCATAAATAAACAGGTTTTTCATTTGTACACTTGCTTTTAATTATAATTATTTCCATACAATTCTTTTGAATTGAATTTTTATTCTTTAACACATATGATTTAGTTGGCTGGACAAATCACAAGAATACAATGATTTATTCTACTATTTCGGACAATAATAAATTTCAGGAATTAAGTTTACAATTTGTTTAAATTTTTTTAATGTACGAGATTGGCGTCGCAAGTCACTGCGCAAAAAATGAATAAAACAAAAACAAGAAAATAATATAAAAAGGATTGCGCCAAATAAATTAGTAAAAACAGATTCCAAAATCCAATTATTCCTAGTAGTCGTGTTTCCCGGCATTATTATCAATTTGGGGCAAGAAAGGGACTAATTTTATCCCCACTATTCATTTATTGCAATTTCTCGAGTATAAAAGGGGGACAAAATTGTCAAACAAACAGTCTTGTTTTTGTTCTTGTAGTTGTTATTTGTTCTCTGAAATACTGTTAAACCAATACCAAAATTATAATTATTTCTTAACATTTTTTCCGCCATTTTGGGCAGAAGTGCCAAAAATTTATCCCCACCACGAGTTGGTGGAGTTGCATGGGTATAAAAGGCGGGCCATTTTTTGTTAAACAATCAGTCTTGTTTTTGTTCTTGTGGTTGATGTGTTCTCCATAAGTAGTGTTGGTCGCTGAGAAGATATCGCTTGTTGCTGCTGTGAAACCCAAGGCTTCGTTGAGCTCAAATTTCGGCTAAGTTCATTAATTCATTTGATTAGTAAATCGAAATTCAGTCTAAGTTCTTTACAAGGTTTAATTTCATCTTTCCGAGAATTGGACAGACCTACAATTAACCCTTTACTATTTTAAATCGATAAAATTTATTTCCCGAAATGACATTAGTTAATAGAAATTGTAAAAAATAAAATTCTGAGGTGATATCCTCAACAATTAATTATGTATGATTTATGCAGGATCTGAATCAGAAGACGTTGACTATCTGCCAGGAAATTCTCATCATGTCATTTGATGTAGTCATCACACTACTCCAGATAGAGGTGCCATCAGATAGCTGAAATAAACCCTAGAGGGGAAAAACTGGCAGAATACTTGATGACGATTAACCTCAACCTCTTAAATAGACGAGGAGAGCCCACTTTTCAAAATATTATCAGGGAGGAAGTCCTTGTCAAAAAATGTGTACATAGAATGCACAGGAGGTGATCGAAGGATAGAGAGTCTCTAAAGAGACTCCACTGTCTGATCACATGCACATACTCTTCAATGTCCAAGGAAGTGGACCACAGAGAAGAGCGTGCAGAAACCAAAGGCCACAAACTGGAATGAGTATAGGATGTTAATCACAGAAAGGATTAAGGTCTTTCCTACACGAGATGGTTCGGGTAGAGAACAGGACAAAGCAGTAGATTGCCTAATCGAGGCGATGATATCTTCAAACGAGAAGGCTTATCCAGTTATCGAACCTAAAGCACGAAGTAAACCATGCTGGATCACCAAATTGACTAGATTAAGGAACACCACCAGATAACTGCTCAATAAAACAATATAAATTAAGAAAGAAGAGGACTGGAACTCCTATAAAAAGTGTGCCAAAGCCTAAAAGAGAGAGATCAGGGTTTCCAAAAACAAAGGCTTGAAAGGCTACTGCAAGAGCATTGAAACGCTCTCAAATGCGTCCAAATCAACCAAAGTTCTTAACGCTGATTCAGGAGCTAATCTTCAACAATTGAAGAAAGAAGATGGAACGTACACGATAATGGATATGGATACCATCCAAATGTTTCCAAATTTTCAGTCAATTTTTACCATCCTCATATTTTATTTCAAGTCATGTAACCTAAAATTAAATAAAGTTAAAATTAAAATTAAATAAAATCGATTAAAAACGAGATCATGTACATTGCGAATGAAGCTATTGCCAGGATCCGGCAGTGGCTCACCTCAGTTGGTCTGTAGCTAGCCGACCACAAAACAGAGGCTGTCCTTCTGACAGGGGAGAAGAAACAGGGAACCATTACCCTTGCTGTCGGAAGGTCACGAACGCTTTCTCCAGCATCATGCCCAACACTGGAGGACCCAGACAGTTCCGTAGACGCCTCCTTTCTACGGTCACTGACTTCATCCTCTTGTATGCAGCACCTGTCTGGTCATCGGCTATGAACACCATCTCATACGCCCGCATGGTGACCAGGGTCCACCAAAGAGCTGCACTGAGAGTGATCTGCGCCTACAGCACAGTATCAGATGAGGCTGCGTGAGTGTTGGCAAACATGACGTGCACTGACCTGATGGCGGATGAACGATGGAGGATTTATCGCTGCACGCAAGATCCATTGGTGAGGAGGACTATAATGGTACAGGATGAGAAGGCGAAAACCATGGAGATGTGACAAAGACGGTGGGACTCATCCACGAATGGCAGGTGGACTCACCGCCTTATCCCAGAAATAGCTTCCTGGACGTTGCGAAAGCATGGTGAGGTGGAATTCTACCAAGCCAAACACTTCACGGGACATGGCTGTATCATGTTATACCTTGCATGGTTAGGCCTTGACACGTCACCAATATGTCCTGCCTGTGACAGTGAGAAGGAGTCAGCGGAGGAGTCATCATCTTCCAATGCTCCCGCTTCACCGAGGACAAGGCAGCACTTGATCAGCTGCTGCAAGCGCATGTGACTCCAGAAAATCTCGTCACCTTGATGATTCTGGCCGAGGAAAACTGGATGGCGGTGACGGACATGACAGCACGAGTAATGAAGAAGCTCCGAAGTGAGGACAGAGAAAGACGAACACAAAATAGACGAGAACAGCGCTAATAGCTGATACAGACGAGTGCAGATAGCCAGTTCACCTCGGACGCAGTAATGCCTGGCGGCAGTTCCGCACCAGGGAGAAAAGATGCTCCCTAGGGTTAGGTTTTTAGTGGGTAGGGATCCTAGGACCGAGTCCCTATCCGGCTGGAGACCTTGTCCGCCAGTTTCTTCTCGATAACAAGATGTAGTTCTCCTGTTGTACTGTATGTGTGTTGTCCTGTGTATAGACAGAAGGACCTTCTGTCTAGGACTAGAAGGCTGCCGGCATCATGTTTTTCGTATCTTGGTTACGCTCTTTCCTACTTCTTCAATGCCCGGATCACATGCTAGTGTCCGGAGGAGGTCTGCGTAGGATTGCTCTTCTTTCACTTTCAGCACCAGTGAGTCGGGGCGGGATGGCCTCGATACTCTGCGCTGTTCCTTCTTTAGCGTCTTCCTCTGTGCCTTTGAAGCTGCAGTCTGTCTCACTGCTACGCTGGCAGGTCGAGAGGTTGCCTCGAAGGTCGTTCGTGATTTCATCGAGGGTTCGTTCAAACACTGGGGTGGGAGCATTCGGTGAGATGTACACGCCACGTCTCACTGAACAAACGAATTCCTCGTTTGTTTTTTGCAGCTTCTCCTTCTGCCGCTTCAGTTTCTTCGTGAGTCTTGGACTTTCATACTTCTCCAGTACAGGCGAGCTTTCAAGAGTTTTTGTTATACGCTTTTTTCACATGGGGTTTAATTGGGGTTTGCCAGCCTTCAAAGACTCTGCGTATGTGCCCGAGTGCTGCGAGGACGTCTGAATTTCCTTCTCCTTGCTGGAGGCTTTAGGGACTAGTTCGCTCATTCGACTAATCGCTGGTTTCACCAGCACAATGGTACTCATGACCTTAGCCATCTTTGAGTGAATTTCCTTAGCGACGTTGGACCTCGACCAACGTCGGCAGCCAGATCTTGTACAAATTGCCGTAGGGCGAGAAGTGCGTTGATGCTCCTCTTTATTTCCCTACTTGGCGCAGGGTTTTTTGTTTCCATGGGTTCGACGTCATGTTTCTTCGTCAGTTTCATGTAGTTTGAAAATTTCAGCCATCATCCAGTTAGTTACCAGCGCTTCGTACGTGAGGAGGCGGGTCAAAATAGTTGGGAACGGGTATACGTTAGGTCTGGCATTGACCTACCCCAGTTTCCTCAGGTCCAACTTTCGCTTCACCAGTCCCGGCATATACGGACGGACTGGAGCTCGCCCGGGGCAACACAAAGTCCGATCTCCGTGTCGGATGCGTACTTCCTGATCAGGGCCCGAAGGAGCTGACCACTTGTCATACGCCGCAGTGTCATATCAGCCGTGCAAGCACACATTAGCCTCGCAAAAGTACATATATTAAAGACTATTGTTTCCAAGTTTAAGGTAATCCGATAAAAATTAAGAAAGTTACATAAAAAAGTAGCGCCGCCTCAATCACGTTTTAAAGAAAGTATACGGGGCGTCATTTCGGGAAGACATTCTTGAAACACGTATAAATACATCGGAAAGTGTATTTGATGAGGAAGGAGTCCATTATGGATCAGGAATAGATCATTCTGTGTAATTAACAACATTTATCCACTTATATTGGTGTGAACGTAGTTTGCTTACAGAGCGTTTATCTCAAAAACAAATTTCAAAAGTTGGTGACAGCTTTTTCTCGGAATACAGTCGTCCGATTTGTCGTATTTCTATTTTATCATATTTAAAACTATTTTGTGCACTCCACGATCGTTCAGTTTTTTAATTTTTTTTCTTCATTTTTAACAGCCGATTAAAGACCGATTTTTATAGTGGCAAAAGTGACTTCCAACTTTGCAAAGCTGCCAATTTGTTAATTTTTTTTACAAATTCATCGATTAAGGACTAGCTCTTATCGTTATAAATAAGACGCACTCTTTTTTTTTTCTTTTAGAAAATTTTGCGAGTGAGTATTTGTGTCACCGCAAAACAGTTTTTTTAAACAGTACTTCATGGGAGTGGCAGCCACGGACATCATGATGTTTTTTTTATTTCAAAAAAATGTTTTTTTGGAGATTTTTGTTCGACAAAACACAAATTAAGTGCATTGAGCATGTTGCACACAGGCGTGTAGATATCACTATTTAAAATTCTTCGCATGGTCCTGTTCTGTAATTTCTGTAATCTCTTCACCTCCTCTCGGTTGGTGTAGAGAAACACCGTTGAGCACTATTCCATATTCGGAGCGATCATGGTTTTCTCATACGGGGCCCCGATATAATTTCCGACCCTGTTCAGCAAACCCAGCTTACCACCAACTTTACCCTCCACATATGCAAAATGTTTCTTAATTTTCAGGCGTTCGTCTAAGTAAACAACGAGATATTTAATATCACCGATTCTTGCAATCACATTATCTTCATACCGAATCGTCAAATCTGTATCCAATTTCATTTGGTCATTTTTTAAAATCTTAAAGTGTTTTTTTTTTTTATAATGTTTTTTTGCAGAAACATGTTGTTACTGTTCATCCGAGTACTCAGCAGAGACATTGCAGCATTCAATTTACGTTCCATACTTTTCATATCTCTATCGGTGACAAAGAGCATTGTGTCATCAGCAAACTTTCTGATGTCACAATGCCCCTCCGAGATGTTGTTTTGAATCGTTAATAATAATATAATATAATATGAAAAGTATGGGACCTAGAACAGAGCCTCTGATACTATATAAAAATGATTTATTAATTAAAATTTTTTTTGAATGGTTTTAAATGTGCCCTTATAATCTATAAATATAATCCCGACATATTTTTTCTCGCTTATCGCTGTCACCCATTGGTCTAGTACTAGCTGTAGCGCAGTTTTGCATGAGTATTTACTGCGGAAGCTTGATTGTTCTTTGATTAAAATATCATTATCATTCAAAAAATTTCATAATTGCTGTGTGACAACTAATTCTAAAATGTTTTCGTACATCGGAAGTTGATTAATTGGTCGAAAATCACTTGCCTTACTTGAGTTACCAATTTTCCGAATGGGTGTCAGAGTTGACACCCACAGAAATAAGTGTCATACTGTCTGCATTGTAATAATTCATGTGCGAATTATCGCCTTGAATTCAATGTTTTGTTTATGCGGTGCGGAGTGTCACCAAATCGCATTTAAATCTGGCGCAATCACCGATGTTCGAATGATTACTACAGATGTTACTACAGAAGACTACCAACGTATTCTTGACCAACAATTGTTGACGAACTCGGTGTGAAGCGACAGGCGTCATACCATCATCTCGGGGGACTTCTGACTGGGCTACTGACTCGGGCACCAGAGTGACCAATAGGCGCGGCGAGTGTCTTCTGGATGTGTTCTCTTAGCTGGATGTGGTATTACTCAACTCTGGTACTACCGCAACCTTCATGAGATACGGGAACAGTGCTATCATCAATGCTACATTTGCAAGTGAAAACCTGGCTCCCTCCATCGTGTACGATATGGGGAGCACTACAGCGACCACTACAAACATAGTGATCACCAGGCGATCATCTTCGTGATGACTACATCCCAGAGACCGAGGAACCCGGGCAATTGGAGGTCACGCGCCAGGAACCATCGCTCATTCTACTGAACAGCGTTCTCCGTCATGATGGAGGATAACGTAGTGCTTGAGGGCCCTCCAGACCGCGAAGCTTTGCAACTGACGACGCTCCTCACAAATGCCTGCTATGCGTCTATGACCTGGCGCTCCAACAATGACAAACGCAAATCTGCGTACTGGTGGAACGAGGGGATCGCTGCACTCCACAAGAGATGTCTCCGCGCTAGAAAACAAGCACAGCGGGCAAGAGGCTATCCAAACTTGGCGACATTCAGGGCGCGATACGCAGAACCGAGAAGAACCTTTGGCAAAGCCATCAAAGCTAGCAAGAGACGTGTTTAGAGAGAACTCTGCAGAGAGGTCGACCAGGACCCCTGGGGACATACAAGACAGTCATGGGTAAGCTGAAAAACCAGGGCTCGGCATCTACATCTGGTTCAGAGCTCTTGGACAAGATAGTGTAAGCCCTGTTTCTGCAACGACCGGTAATCATATTCTCAGTTGACCCACCTGAACATCTGCAACACGTGCCAACAATCTCGAGTGAAGAACTGATGAACGCTGCCCGAAATATCGGGGACACCTAAGCCCCAGACGCAGATGGGATCCCGAATGCGGCCCTCAAACCTGTCATCAGGCTGAGACCAGATGTATTCCTGAATGCAACGCCTGCCTCAAATAAGAAAAATTCCCGGAAAGCTTGAAGCACCAACACCTATTTCTCCTGCCAAAGGGTACCAAGTAGGCCTGTCAATGAACTGGTTCAAACTTGTTTGAACTTTTTAAGAAAAAGTTCAAACATGTTCGAACAATTTAAAGGTTCAAAAAAGTTCAGCAGTTCAAACAGTTTAGAAAGTTCAATCAGTTCAGAATTAAAATGTTCGCTTTTTTCACTTGTAACAAATTGAATTTTGAAGATAAAACAAAAAAATACAAGGGTTATCAGAGTAATATCATTCTCATCGTATTTAAGTGTCGCATATTCTTATAGCTCATATTTTAGAATGTACATTATTAATTATTGAAAAAAGGTTTATTAGTCAAGAATGTAGATTAAAAGCTGAGCAATTATTAAACTATTCGACAAAATATCACTTATAATTTCATGTTCAGTGAATTCAGTGATTCAACAAATATATTACATTCGACTATATACAAATTGTGGTTTCGTATTATAATGCAAGAATGCTTTTTCAGAAACATGATGTTGTAACAAACTTGCTCGCCAAACAGTGACAATTCTTCCAGTAGCGGAAAATAATCGTTCACTTGTCGTTTGTGTTGTAGGGATCCCTATGTAATTCAGTGCTGCCAATGATAAATGTTTGTACCGATCGTTATTTGTGTGCCAAAAATCAGTGTCACTAGCGTTTTTGACTGTTTTCTCTTTGATGTATTCTGTGATTTCCTGTTCTATTTCTACTTCTTCATTTATCTGAGACTCATTGTCAGCCGACAAAAATTAATCCATTACCTTCTTCAACTTACTGGTAGGTTCGACTGAAAAATATTTTGTTATAATTATCTCTAATAATTTAGTGTAATTGGAAAAAAGTAACATCTACTCGACGGTTTAAAAATGAAAGAGTCAAGAAATGAAATCATTGTACTAATTTTGGGGTGCTGAATCAAAAAATTGCACTCTCACAAGTGTGTTATTTGGCTAGCAAAAATGTTTTTCAACTACTACGTGGGTGTGAAATTTAGATATTTTTATATGTGAATAAGCAAATTATACCATTTGTTTTCATTTGTTGTTTGTTATAACGTGACTTGCCCTTGTAGAGAGCTGTTGTACTATCTCTAGCAATCTTTCTGGTATTTTCTGTCGGTCACAAATCTATCTTTGAAACGAGGATCGAGCAACATCTAAAACAGCATCCACTCGTTTTCAAAAATAAAGTCAAAACGTTCGACCGATTTGGTGTAGATATTTTTTGCAAGTTCTTGTGCTGATTCATTTCGATACAAGTCGTAGTCCTGGTAGGTTTTCAAAACTGTTATTACAATTGGCTTGTACTGAGACAAGGTTGGTTGCTTCTCAGTACACATCATCACAGTGGCTTTTGTCATTGGTCCGAGGATTTCAATCAAGCAGTCAATCGAATTCCATTCCTAGTCTTTCAAATTATTTTTCGCTTTTTCAGCATCCCCAGAGAAATATTCAATTATTTATAGTAGTAAAGGTATTGTCACTCCTTTTGTGTTCTTGTAGATTTTGCCGCAATAGTGACAACGGCTCTCATGATTGTTTATTGGTTTAAAATGTAACCAGGCTCTGCTTTGTTTACGAGTTGATTGTGCTTCATTTTCAGATTCTTCACTCTCAGTATGAGAGTTTCCATCCCCATTATCATCCTCTTGTATATCCTCTTCATCTCCAACACGCCTGCCCTGGCTAAATTCGCACTCTGCATCAAAACTCAAGTTGGATTCATTCGACATCGAGTTTAATTATTAATATTTGTTCGATGCGCAAAAAACACAAGTCACTGCACCATTTGGATTTGTAAACAAATTTGCAACCCCAAAATACAAGATTAGTGGAGCAAAAAAAAATTCAAACGTTTTCTTCCGGTAGTTAATGCAGTTTATTGCATTATCAGTGAATTATTGCATTGAATTCAGCTGATTTTATTCCTAAAGGAAAAATTGTTGGAAAATATTCCTATACATATTTCAGAAAATATGCCTATACATATTTCAGAAAATTTCATATTTTTACTTTTACAATAATTTACAATAATAATGTTCATGAACTTCTGAACTTTTTGACAGGTCAAGTAACAAGCCCCTCATCCTATCGTCCAATCTGCCTGCTGGATATAGCCGGTAAAATGCCCGAGAGGATCGGATGCAACAGACTGGAGGTCTTCAGTGAGGGAAACCGGATTCTCTCCAACAACCAATTTGGGTTCCGCAAAACCAGATCCGCGATCGACGCCGTAAACAAGGACATTGGTATAGCTCGTGAGGCGATAGCCAAAAGAAGTTTATCTTGGCCGCATTACAACGCATAGAGGTGCCGATCTACCTCCTGAAGATCATTACTACTTCTCGAGCCGAGTCCTTGCATACGACTCAGAGCCAAGAACGAGATCGTACAGCGTGACGGGCGTTGTTTCACGGGGCTCAGTCCTTGACCCAATACCCGAAAGCTCAGCGACGGTGGGGTTCGCTGACGACGTTATTGTGCTTATCGTCGGAAAGTTCCTGGCGGAGGTGACATGCACAGCGAACAGAGCCATTGCCGGCGTCCATTGCAGTGGGTCTCTTCAGTTGGTCTGCAGCTTGCGGATTGCAAGGCTGAGGCAGTCCTCGTGAAAGGAAGGAAAGTCAGGGAAACAATCACCCTTGCCGTTGGAGACTGACATTCGACGAACACTTTCGAATCGTCAGCCAAAGTGCATCGATGGTCATCAACGTTCTGTCGAGTATCATGCCTAACATGGGTGGGCCATGCTAAAGCCGAAAACGTTTTCTTTCCACCGTCGCCGCCTTCATTATGCTATATGCCGCACCAGTCGGATCAACGGCTATGGACCCTGCAACAAACGCTCGCGCGTTGTCTAGGGTCTAACGAAGAGCTGCACTACGCGTCATTTGTGCTTACCGCACAGTGTCTGGTTAGGCTGCCTACGTGTTAGCTGATATGACGCCAATCGATCTTCTGGCGGACGAACGAGGCCGGATCTACCGTCGCACGAGAAGTTCTCCCGGAGAAGCAAGAACGTCAATGGTGCAAGAAGAGAAAACGAAGACTATGGATTTGTGGCAGCGCAGATGGGACTTATCTATGGATAGAAGGAGGACACACCGCCTAATCCCAAACATCAGGGCGTGGAGCGTAATGGAACATGGCGAGGTCGACTTCTGCCTCACTCAGGGAGAGAAGAGCTGACCAGGAAATTCCAGACTAGGGCAACACCATATAACCTTGCCAGTCTGATGGTACTGTGCGACGACAACTGGAGGCCGGTAGCGGATACGGTCTCGACCATAGCGAAGAAGCTGCGACTAGAGGAGAGGCCGAGAAGGCAACCAGCCAGTTCACCTCACGCGAAGTAATGCCTAGCGGTAGTCCCGCGCGATGTTAAATTGGAGTACCCAAGGGTTAGGTTTTTAGTAGGTAGGGTTCTTAGGACCGAGTTCCACAGGCCCTCTGAGCTAGTCATTAAAGACACGCCACCAAGAGGTGCGTTAAGTGCATTTTCCTACCCTTGTGACGAAAAAACTATAGTACTTAAAATGTGTTCAATTATTATACAATTTATTATATAGATTTAAAAATGTTAAAACTTACAAAAGTGAAAGAGTTCAAATGTAGTTGTTAGCCTTTCACTGACTAATAAGCGCAAACTAGTGCATTTCTATTATCATTCATTATCTATTGCTGGATTGAATTTTGTTTAATTTCATTGAGAATTGTTGGAGTTCTATCGGAAATCGTTTTCTCAAAATTCAGAGGGGTTTAGCAATCACGTTAATTTAATACATTTATTGTCACTAATTTTAATTATCTTATATTATTATCAAATTGTATGAATTCTTATAGATGTAAAATGAAACTAACGATGTGTTAAAAAAGATGAAATATGTAATAATAAAATTAAATATACTTAACTAACTGTATATGTTGATTATTATTTTTTCTACCTTTGAGTAAAAATTCCTGAAACGGACCACCCTGTCACGAAGGGTTGAAAAATGGTATGTATGTATGGTATGTATGGTAAATTTGTTAGTTTGAACTGTACCGACAAAGATCCCTGAAGAATTATTCGTTTTGTAACAACTAATTATTTTTTATTTTTACATAACCAATTTAATGTTTTTTAATGAAAAACATGAAAAAAAAAGAATATTTTCAGCAGTCACGTCATGGAAAACTCTTTTCTTGCTTATTTTTTTCCTGTTTAGAATTGTAACAGACTCACCATGGACAGTGCACCTCTCGGCACATTCCCATCCGGTGTGACCCTTGGTCCTTTTGATGAAAGCCCGTGCTGGTGTGTTACAGATGAAAGCTGTGATGGTAACATCGTAGCGTTTGTTTTTAATTACGATTACGTTGGTCGCAAGAAAATTAGCTTCTGTTATGAAATCATCTAAGAACT